>JACVBY030000318.1:0-303263 GCA_017589505.3 Metroxylon sagu | reverse complement strand
TTTTATTGACCTTTATTTTGATTTTATTAGTAAACTTGGTCTTAGAGAAGACGGACAATTCGTCAACCTGCTCTCGCTTATTCAAAAATCGTCCGATCGGCTCTTTCAAGTGATGTCATGTCAAAGAAAGTATGACATGAATCAATGATGCCATTTTGGAAATGCAGCGGTGCTGGAATCCGATTGCATCCAGATCTCACGGTCTCCATATCAGTTGATATGAAATCATCGTATTTAGTATATTGTATCACAGCAAGTACTCAGATATCTATGATTAAAACGTTTCAATGTGCCACAAAATCTAAAAATACTAGTTGTATGATGTATGATAACCAAACCATTCTGAATATATTTTATAGCTATCATGATATAATCATCAGTATTTTATATTATTTTTATTTTTATAATATTTTAAATTAAAATTAAAATATTTTTAATATAATATTTATTATACTATTATATTGTACTGTAGTATGATATTAATTATAATTATGATAAAATATTATATTATAAAAAGATATATAATGTTATTATAATATCAAATTATATTATAATAATATAAAAAATAATATTGAGATTTTTTTATATGAATGAGGGCATTTTGGCCTTTAAATTTTAAGTTAAAGATTATAATTTAGAGATATTTTGGATACTTGATTAGATTAGATGATGATTTTAAAAATAGAAATGATATAAGATTACCGTCATGATTATAAAAAGACAACTAAACGTGATGATCCCAATACGTTCATATGAATCATTGATGATTCTAAATAAATCTTCCATACCAATTATCCTTTGTATGAATTGATAGATGTTTCTGTCATGCATGAACAAGTTCATTATCATAGCCATGTGTTGCAAGGTAAGTCAATCGAATGAGAGGCAACAATATTTAAAACTACCAATTCTTCTCAAATTTATGTTTAAAAGGTTAATGATTCATCATTTTATTCATCATTCTGGTATGTTTAACTTTCAAATGGATACAATGAAAATATATTTTCTATAATTATATAATTGCTACACTAGCTATTCATATTGTCATAAGAAAAGGATAGGTTACAACATTGTTAAATGTTGAATAATTGGCAAAGAAAGAAATAGATGAAATTTTCTATCCTGATCTAGATCAGCTTGGACAGTGATTCCCCACTATCTAGCTTTTTATATATATATGAAATATTTCAACTCCTTGATTAGCTAACACTTTTTAAGCTTGTTGCTTCTTATATCAACTCTTTAGGCCAACTCCATATTTTCTGAAATTGAGCAAAGTTGGATGGGATTTCCCTCCCTTTCTCTTAAAATGAAAAAAAAAAAAAAAAAAAAAACAAAACAAATAGATTGATCATCTGTAATATTGGCTGCATGCCATATATTTTGTCTCAAGATATATGGATCAAATGTTGCAAGCCCAAAGTTATGTAATATTAGTTAAAAGAGTATAACAATTTATAGGACAATAACTGAACTAAGGCAATATATAACTATAGTTTTCTTTTGTTTTATAAAAAGATAAACTCATAGCATGAACTATTATTATTATTATTCATCTTCTGTTAATAAAAAGAAAAAGAATAATTGTGGCAGGAAATTTTTCTATATATACTCAATTTATCACCTTTCTTGATGCTACAAATCATTTTATTAACTCTTAGATGGTATTATATGCGAAAAACAAGGTGACAGGTAAATAACGCATTATTTATGGATGGATTAACTGTGTTAGGAAATGTAAGTGAGGTCATATTCCAATACCAATATACATCATATAGCCATTTAATAGCCACAAATGAATTGATAATTCATCAATTGCTATGCATGAAAGTTTCATGAGCCTTGTTGGATGTTCTTCAAGGCTAATGCAGTTTGAATTTAGTTTATTTCAAGGCTAATCCTTTTCACTCTAATAATTGAATGATTATTATTTGTCATCAAAAGAATTTTTTATACATGCATCGAGATTTTTCAATAGTTACCAAATTTGTCATTCACATTGCCTGGAGAAAGAGAGAGATTCAAGAAGATCCAGGCCATTTGATCTTCTAACATGATCCTAAGTGCATATTTTGTCCCGTGCTGTGTTAAGTATAAAAGATGGATAAAGTAATGAAGGTTCATCTTGTTTTCAATTTCAAAAGCTATGAATAGATATCTACATTTTTCTCTCTTCTTTGTTAAGAAGTTTGTAATTTTTAAAAAGTTTTGATAAGGACCGCGTGGGCATGATGAATTTGAAAAACAATAACAATTTTTTATATATAATACTCTAGCATTTATATTTTATTCTATAATTTATTTTTAATCATATACGTCGATAATTTTGCTTAGATAACTCCAGTTCTTGTCAAGATCATACATGTAGTTTGATGGGTATTAATATTTAGTTGATTTAATTAGGATAGTAACACAAAAATTTAATAATAAATTTCTTGCAATTGATATTGTAGATGATTTGCACTTGGAAAAAGCCTTCATCTTTTTCTGAATACTTACATGCAAGAGATAAAATAGACCTAAATCATGTCCATGTGCAATATGTTCTTAATTCACACATCATTTTGCATCAATTGAAAGATTACTGCTCTTGATGATACTTGAAATAAATAATCTGATTTTTTTTTTTTTACTTCTCATTTCTAATGAAGAACATATATATATATATTAGCATTCAGTTATTGCTACCATACATGGCATCTTCTTTGATGTTTATAATACTACAAGAGTTAGATTGTGAGTTTATGTCACTGAATGGATTAATGCATGGGAAATAGCATGAGCTTTCCCATTGCCACAAGGTAGAGGTTGAGAAGTTCAATATTCTTTTTATCTGCTAAACATTACAAATCTTACAATATTCCGGGTTGCCCAATTACTTTACTCATCTCAAATGCGAGGCATGTGCTGCATGTGACATGCCACTGAAACATGAGAACAAAGAAGTTTTAAGAAAAGGTGGGGGAGATCACAAGGAAACATCTCATAGAAAAATCAACCAGGGACCATCAAAACTTGGCTTACATTCTGTATTACATCGATGTCCTTGTGCAATTCATTTACTAAGGAGATTAGCTGTCAGCAATTAAATTTTGATGTTGAGCATCTAATATATCCATTTATAAGGATCTTTCATCTTCCTCCACCAAACTAGTGGTATTTAGATCTCAAGAGTTCTGGTTGTTGACCAACTTGCCGTGGGTTCAGCTGAAATCTTGGCGGTCTTTAAGGCTCGCAAGAAAAAAAAAATCTGTAGTTAGATTTTGACAACCACTAATGACCAATCTACTAAATTTTTCTCTCACGGTATTGGGACCCTTTATTAGAGTTCAAAGAACAAATATGATCAATTGGTCAGCCATTGTGGTGAATGGCCAATGTAACAGGGATCCGGTTTTCTTTGCTCCTCTGAACTTAAAAACTTCCTACCAAGTTGCAGCAAATTGGGTCTCTCTAGTTTCCATTAGTCCAACTTGCCATCACACATTGGACAATGACTCCTTTCTAACAGTCACTTTCACTGTAAACCACCACATATATATATATATATATATATATAATTGTGCAAGCCTAAATATAAAGGCTTAGTGGCCATTCACCAAAATTTCAATAACCTAATGCCCTTCCTTTCTTTTTCATGGCACTAGAAAGCAATGACAATTTTCCATCCGCTTCTGTTTTAGATTAAATTTATTTAATAATATAATAATGGCTGGTACGGCAGATTTTATTAATTATTATAAGGAAAGTAATAAAGAAATCAAAAATATTGTTGGATCATACTCATGTTTGCTAACTAATTAAAATAATATTTCTTAGAGGATGGAAGGATTAATTTTCAAAATTAATTTGCATAGATGAACAATAACATGGGAAATAAGAACTACTATTCTAGTTATATAAATAACAAAGATTATGAGGGCAGCAGCTGAAGAGCTATTATTATCTAAAGAATCCATTCTATACAATATAATATGATGTGATATTATTTAAGGAATCTATCCTTTATAACATTATATGATAAAAGCTAGGTCTTCGACTATTATAACATTATAATAATTAAAGCTAGGTCATGCTATGAAAGTTTAGAAGAGAGTAATTAAATATAAATTAAAATATTTTATAAAAATATTAAAGAATTAATTTGATTTTATAGTAGAAAGATAAATTATAGAAGCTATTTTTTTTTTTAGAAGGTTTATAGAAAAGTATAAAGAAAAAAAAGATAAGATCTTCATATAATTTTATTGATTTAAATAAAGTATATGATAGAATTCCTAAAAAAGTCTTATAATGGATGTTAGAGAACAAAAGAGTATGAAGTACCCGTTAGATATATTTATATAATAAAAAACATGTATAATAGGTGGCTATTAATATAAGAACTATTAAAGGTAATATCAGTAAATTTTTAATTATAATAGATTTATATCAGGATTTACTTTAATCCCTATTTTTTTATTAGTTATGGATGATCTTACTTAACATATTTAGGATGATATTTTATAATATATATATAATTTATAAATAATATAATATTAATAAATAAAATTAAGATTGGTATTAATTATAAATTAAAATTATAAAAAAATATATTAAAAATTTAAGAATGCATTTGATATATGGTAAATTGGTGGGGAAAAATTTAAAATTTTTTATCTTATTGGAAATATGGTTGAAAACAAAGAAGAATGCAGAAGAAAGCTTTATGCAGCTAATTTCTAACCAGTTTGAGACCAAGTTATTATTATTATTATTATGATTATATTATTATTATTATCTTGCTAATGGTCTGCTGGGTGTGCAGTGCTGCGTACCAAGAGCTGAGCTGGCCTGGAATACTTTAACCTGTGATGATGCCACTGCTCTTCTTGCGATGCAGGCACAGGAAACGGACAACGGATGCGTCAAAATTTGTACGAGCATAGGCTGACAGCAGGAGGCAGCTGGTTTTGAGCTCTGATGCTTCGATTATAACGATGTTTTGTCTTGCTTGTTGCAAGGAGAATTAAGTATTCTTTGTCGAATTAAATAAATGAAAACATGTTTCATGTTGAACATAAAAACTTTCTACCAGCATACGCATGGGCGTTGGATGGAGCAGAGCTGTCTTTCACGTGGTTGATGATATAATAAAGTTAATGATATTTATGAATACTTTAAGAAACATTTCGAATCTGGTATGCTATTTGGCAGGCAGTCCTGCTCTCTATCACCTTGGTGGTGGCCGGCAAACGAAGCAAGGGAGGACCGAGTGGCTGGATGATAAATGTTGTACATACTCTTTTTTTTTTTTTTTTTTTCTTTGTTATTGTAATGCGTTTTTCTTAAAAAAAATCAGGCCAGGAATGAGTTTGGTGAGATTTAAATAAGTAAGAGTGGGAATTGCATGCGTGTGAATAGAGTCCAGAGTATGTACAACAGGCAACGGGCAATGAACGAGGGGAATTCTAAGAATGAGCCACCCTTCGGGTTAGCTCTCCATTGTGATGAGATTTTATATAAATCTTATTAATTATTTATTATCTTTATTAAAAAAAATTTAAATATTAAATTAATCAATAAATAATATATATTTTTTTATTAAAAATAAGAAAAAAGTAAGCCATTAGGCACATATCATGCAGGCATTCAATAAAAAAATAAAATAAAAATCGATTGTATCATAAAACCGATCTGAAACTAAATCAACCTACTTAGGTTGATTTTAAGTTAGTTATAAGATATTGTGAATTTGGTTTTAAATCCAAAATTTTAAAATTAATTTTAATTAAATGTTATCATGATTTAAAATTAACTTAATCTGATTCATGCTCACCCTTGGATCCAAAACATACGACTCATACATGTTGGACCATCCTGATTCTTTTTTTTTTTTTTTTTTTTTGCTTCCATACTTCCATGGAAATCATGGAGTTTGATATATGATTTGCGCTACACTATAGATCTTTTTTATGGTCTATAAAGTAGATGAATGTAATCAAGTTGAACATGAACTCTATAATTTTAGAAGGCCTCATTGAACTCAACTTGCATCCACGCCTTTCACTAATTTGAGGCTTGAATCAAGACCAAAATTTGGCCAATAAGGGCTTCATAGTGGTAAACTCTTATGGCAATAAGAGACCATTTGGTTGACGGTAATTTACTTTGGTAATCAAAGATTACTATGCAGATTATCATGTTTGACGATTGAAATAGTAATTTGAACAGTAATATTTAATTCTCAGTAATTTATTACCATAATTCATGATAATCTAATTCTCTTATAAAAAGTGAGTATCTGAAATTACCAAAGTCTAATAATCTCATGTTATGCTTTTGACTTTCATGTAAATATTTAGTAATATTTATTTTAATTATATATTTAATATACACTTCATAATATTTAAATATTTAATATTATATTTTAAAAATTATTATATATATAATAATATATAAATATTAAATTTAACATTATTAATATTTATGACCTTTTTGCATAGTAAATTATTATATTTAAATAATTTATAATGTACATTTGATATTATTTTCAAATTTTTAAATAATATTATTTATATTATAAATATTATTTAATGTTTAATATAGTTTATATTTTTTAAATATTACTAAATATATATTATTAGATATATAATATATTATTATATAATATATATTAAATATATAATTTTTGTAAAATGATTCTCCAAAAAATCCTTTCTTTTATTAGAATATTTCATATTTAAGCCCAAACAAAAAAGATAGCTACTTAAAAAGATAAAAAAATTATAACAAATAGAATTTAAGAATATGATAATATGAAATCTTGTATTTTTAGGAATGTAAGCTAATATTATCAAAGCAAACCAAACATGACAAACTTGCATTGTTAGTTTTCTGATTACGAAGTGTAAGATTACAATGTAAGATTCCTAGTAATACTATATTATTGTGAATGAAACATAGTCTAAAATATATGGTGCATGGTTTGGCATGAACGAATTGGATGGAGGTGGATGGCATGTCATTGAAGGATGCTGAGATTATAATAGAAGAATTTTAACTAAATGTCATGTATTCAAGAAGCAATATATTTGTATTTTAACTATATATTTGTATTCAAAAATGTTCTTGTGACATATATGGTATTAAGCTAGTTGAAAACAAAGGTTATGAAGGTACCAATCAACCATGAAATGGTAAAGTCCAGCAAGGGAGGTTGAGCTCCCTCTAGGCAATGATCTTTAGAGAAACTGGATGGCATAGGGCACCATTCATGGTCGTCGGTGGTAAGACAAGCAACCTCCTAGCCTGGGTTGTGTCAAGTTACTGATTTTGAGATTGAAAAGTTATGGAATTACTTAAAAAAGTGGTTTAATTTGAAGAAGCAGATCTACAAGAGGCACGGGCATGATGGAGGTTAGCATTGATTAGAAGGTTTATTGGGAAGAGAATTAGTTTAGAATATCTTGCAAGCTCTCTAAAAGCTTGGTAGAGATTATCGGAAGATTTTGAAGTTTTTCCTATGGTATCGGATCATTGTCTTCTGGTTCTAGAATGAAGCTAATTTGTTGAAGGTTTCTTCAAAAGGCTCTTGGACTAGCTTTGGAATCTTGGCGACCAAACTTCAAGGCATTGAAGACACTGATCAAGATTGCAGAATTGATGTGAATAAAGGAACTCCCTAAGAAGTTTTGGTTAAAAGAAAGAATCTTGGAAATTGCCTTGGCTAACAAATCTTATATAAGTAGATAATTGGATTGATACTCTACAACTACACAACTTTGTGAGAGTTTGTATCTTGGTTGACCTAAAAAAACCTCTTATCCTTGTTGTGGATCTAATGGGTGGTACTGGAGAGGATCCCATGTGGCAAAGTTTCATCTATGAAGGTATTCTTATCTACTGCTATGCTTGCGGGCATGTGGGTTATGGTGTACTTGAGTTTAGCTACAAAGCTTCACCAAAAGTTGCATCTATGATGGGAATTGAATCCTCATAAATCAAAGAAGGAGCACGCGATCAACCCTTAGAAGGTCCTGGTGGTGTAAAGATCTCATCATCTTCCAGGATCTCTAGGGAGGATTATTTATTTAGTTTATCGCTATTTGTTCAGTATTCGAGAAATCAAGTGAGAGATTGAAAAAGACCGAGTCACACCAAGTCAACTCGTTCCTTGCCTCCTACTAGGGTTAAGAGCCATCTAAGTCAGGCCAAGTCATATCCTCCACCCGTAACCGAAGGCACCAAGGATGGAAAGGTAGCTGATTCTAGGGAAATGGATAAGGCAGCAATTCAAATTTCAAATGTTTCCAATCGGAAGGAGGAATAAGTGGGTAGTAAAAGCTGAAAAGGAAAGGAGGCCATTAGTGGTCCATCAAAGTTTTCAATTTTGGCTGATATGACCAATTCTAATGAGACTCAAGATCAGGAAATTATGGACATAGATCAATCATCTCAAAGGGGGTTTCAGGTTGCCATATCGACAAGAAGGGGCAATGGCACTGGTAAAAAAGGTGGAAAGTGGATTTAGACTCAGCAAACTAATTTAGGGTTAGGTTGTGGATCCTCCAACTCAGAATTGAAGTTTCATATGGGGCTAAATCGATGCAAGATGGGGGTGGGTAAGCCAAAGCACCACCATCGAAAGGTTTGGGTGCCTAGTGGTGAACAATCTGCTACAAGTGACAAGCGCAAAAAACCCTAGCACCCCCAAAACTAAGCAAATTGGTGGAAGTTGTGGCAAAGGATAGCAAGTCTTCCTGTGTAGATTTATTATTTGTAGCAGCTAGCCAGGGGTTACTAGCATGTGGGTTTAGCTTCCAATCTCAGTAGGATAGGAGATATAGAGTATGGTGGCCAGATGATGAGTGTTGAAGTTGCTGGAGTTAGAGGCAATGGGATGGAGGGGTTTCACTCACCTCGGTCTGCTTTGGTAGAGTAGGGTGACGAAGTTGCAGGTGGTGATCTGAGGTGTTGAAGTTGGATGTTGGTGATCTAGTGGGAGTTAGTGGTACTTCGGAAGAATGCTGAATCCCGATGGCTAGGCCGTAGGGCGATGATAGGTCAGAAAAAGGTCTAATCCTAATAGTTATGCCACAGGGTAGCAGTGGGTCGGAAGAAGGTTGGAGTCCGGAGCTGGTGGTGGGTGTGTTGCAAGGTGGTGCTAAAGCTAGTGGGTGATAGTAGATTGAAAAATTTTAAGGCTTGGGGAATTGGGAGAAAGCTCACAAGCCAGGGATCAAGTTGGGTCAAGGAATGGTCCGATTAAGAAACGGGAGGAGTTTGGGTTAAAGCAAGTTAAAACTTGTCAAGCTAAACCACCATTCTCTTTAGCCCAATTAGTTTCAAATGAAGCCTTTGAAGGCCCTGAAGTTAAAGTATCAACAACTAGGCAAGTTGGGGTGCTAGCAAATCATCATTAGTAATTTATAAAATTTTTATATTTCAATTGAAGGGGGGTTGCCAAGCCCTCCTTATTCCCTAATATTAGAAGATTATTGTCATTATATCTTGTTGATATATGTATTTTGCTGGAGATTCGGTTGCTATTGATTTGTGGAAAAAGAGTCTTAATGTTGATTTTATTAGTATTATTAGACAGTATCGTTGTGGTATTTTCACTGATGGAGACCGATCTCTTTGGATACTGGAAGTAGTGTATGTAATTATGAAGGGTTTTATGAGGAGATCTCTTTGGATTGAACTTTAAAATGTCATCTCTTTGAATCTGCCAATGGCTATAGCAGGGGACTTCAATTGTATTCTCTCCTCTCATAGGTTGAAAAGAGAGGAGGAAAATCATTCATGGAATCTTGGGAATCCAAACAATTTAAAGAGTTTCTTCAACAAAGGGGATTGATTGATCTTGGTTATGTGGTCTCTTCTTTTACTTGGTGCAATAATAGGGATGGATTAGCTCAAATATGGGAGCAATTGGGCATAATGGTTGTCACTGATAGTTGTATTTGGCTTTTTCCAGAGGCTGTAGTTCATCACTATTTCGGAGTTGGTTCAAATCACTGTCCTCTCTTGATCTCTTTAAAGGAAAAAAGATACTAGCCCAATCCTTTTCAGATTTGAGAATATGTAGATGTATTTGGATGAATCTTTTTTAGTTATTCATAGTGTATGGAACTTTGTAAATGCTGCTTCTTTTGGGTTGAGTCTAGTTAGAAAGATGAAGAAAATAAAATATATCTTAAAGGTACGGAACAAGGATGGGGTGGGAGATATCTTCAAAAAGCTTGCCCAATTGGAGCTAATATTAGTGACTTATAGCATTAGGAGGATGTCATGGGAGGCCTTACATCATCTGATCTATGTATGCTAAGGCAGAAGATCAAAGATTATCATAAGCTCTTATTTTTTCATGATATTTTTTTGGAGGTAAAAATCTAAGGAGTAATGGCTGAAGGAAGGGAATAGTAGTACAAGGTCTTTTCATAACTCGATTATAATTAGAAGGAGGAGAAACAGAATAAGGGAAATTGAAGATAAAATGAGATAGTTGATAGAGACTGAGGAAAGGATATGAAGTATTTTCCTGCAATATTTTGAGGAAAGGTGGATGAGGCCTATACCTAGTATGAGGTTTTCTTTTCCAATAATTAATTACAGGTTGACGGAGGCTAAGAGATCTACTTTGGTAGTTGGTGTGATGGATGATGAGATCTGGAGAGTCCTAAAGTCAATGCCATTTGATAAAGCCTCAGATCCTAATGGGTTTTCCTCTGATTTTTTTCAAGAGGTACTAGGGTATTATAAAGTAAGATGTTTGTGAGGTAGTACATAATTTTTTTAAATATGTTTTAGATGTCTAAAGCATGGAAGACAACTTTTATGACCTTAGTTTCAAAGTGTTCTAACCCAAAGTCTCCATCCTAGTTTAGACCTATCAGCTCATGTAACATTATTTATAAGATAGTGCCAAAAATTATTGCAAATAGGATTGGACCTCTATTAACCAAATTAGTCTTAGAGGAGCAGACAATTTTTGTCAGGAGATAATTCTTTCTCTAATGAAAGCTCCAAAATCAAGATAGATGATGGCAGTGAAGTTAGACATGGAGAGAGCTTATGAGAGGGTAAATTGGTCTTATCTTTTTGCAGTCCTCTCTCATTTTAATTTCCCTCCAAGAATGATTGAATGGATCTGAGGCTGCATTTGGGAACTAGAATTTGCTATTTTAATCAATGGATCTTCCTTGAATCCTTGAATTTTTTGAAGTCTGGAATGGGGTTGAAGAAGGAATGTCCCCTATCACCTTACCTTTTTATTCTCTATGTTGAAATGCTAACAAGAGGGATCAAAGATGCAGTTTCATTGAACAAGATAACGAGTATCTGTAAGAATGGTGAAGCCCACATATAAGTCACTTGATGTTTACTAATACTGTCTCTTATTCTTTAGGGCCTATAGGAGGGACTGTTTGGCTTTCAGACCAGTGATTGAGGAGTATTGTAGCCAGTTGTCTCAAAAGGTCAAACTCAATAATCTATAGTCCAATTTAGCCAATAAATCTCTTAGAATGCAAGGTCAGATTTTCTTGAGATCTTGAGAGTCAGATGTGTACAGTCTTTGAGGGTTGACTTAGGAGTTCTTCTTTGTGGCTCAAGGCTTAGATCCATTGACTTATAGCCTCTCCAAACCAAAATACTAAGCGTGTGGATGCATGGAAGTAAAGGTTTCTGTCTCTAGCTAGAAGGGTAACACCGATAAGGTTAGTTTTGTTTTCTAGTACAATCCATCTCCTCTCTAGTGTTGTGATTCCTACGGGTTTCTTAAGGTGATTTGATAGACTTATATGAAGTTTCTTATGGAGCCATGATATGATTAAAAGAGCGATCCATACCATAGCTTGTGAGGTTATTGGCGACCAAAATATGAAGGTGATCTTGGTATTCCAGATGTATGGTAGAGAAAAGATACTATGTTAGGGCGTACTGTTGGGAGGTTATTGCTAAATCCTTCATATCTTAGTGCATAAGTTCTTTATATGAAATATAACTTCTTCGAATTGGTACAATTACTCTCCATCTAGAAGTACTTTAGTATTGTTGAAGTCTTTTTGCAAGCCACATATTCCTCTCTCAAAGTGGATTCTTTGGTCTATTGGGAAGGGGGATAGAATCAATATTGGTGGTCATCCTTAGTTCTCATTCACCCTTAACAACCTGTATATTTGATATGGATGTTATCTCAGACTTCCCTATAGTCAAAAACCTTTTAGTCTCCCCAAGTATTTGGAATGAGGCTCTCCTTTCTCATATATTTCCTTCAACATTGGCCCAAAAAATCATAAGCACACCAATTGGTGGTACTAGTTAGGAAGACATACTTTACTGGAGCCAGGGTTACAAATCTAAATTATCAATAAAAGAAATTTTTGAAGTTTTGTGAGGAGTGGATTGAGAGCAGGTATGTTCAAATTCTTTTTGCATTTGGAAGCTCAAATGCCAACCTTAGGTTCTTATATTTCTATGGAAGTGTGGCATAGGGGCTCCCAATATGTGCATTATTGGCATCTAAAATGCTAGAGTTCTCGTCGACATGTCAGAGATGTGGTTTTAACTATGAGACTGAAGATCATATTTTCTTTTTGTGTGTGGAATCTACTAAAGTATGGCAGCAATTCAATTATCATGTTTTCTGTGGGCTTAACTTGATTCAACAGACTTGGGAATTTGCCAATGAGTGATTAAGTTAAGGAAGATAAAATTCTAGTTAGCTACATTTTGTGGTGGATTTAGAAGGAGAGAAATAAGTACTATTTTTTAGGAAAAGACTTCAATGTAACATGGCTGTCAAGTTAGGCTGAGTCAAGCCTCTGAAATGTTACTTTTAAATAGGATGTCAAACAATATTGGAACTGATTTCTTAGGTGCTTCCCTACATGTTCAAGCAGTTTGTCAAACTTTTGTCAGATGGATATCCCTCAGTCAGGATTTTTGAAAATAAATTTTGATGGCTCCATACGTATTAGCTCTGCTGGTGCTGGGATAATAGTAGAGGGGTAGGATGTTAGTTACGATGGCTATCCCTTTCTTAGTTAGGTCAGTACAAGTGGTGGAGTTGTCTGGTATGAAATTATAGAGGTATTACAAAGTTGTTAGAGGTCAAAATTGGTAGTGGAAGGGGATTCAATTATAGTGATATCATGGTTGCAAAATTCCTTCAAATGCCACTATCCTTTCTTAAGAGATCTTAAAGCTATCCTTTCTATTACTTCATAGGTGGTGTGTCATCATGTTTACGAAGAAGTCAATTAGGTTGCGGACTATTTGGTAAATTGGGTAGAAGAACATCAACAGCAAAGGAGATGGATATCAGTATACTTAAGCACTCTAGTTCAATTACCTCAAGCTGATGCCCAAGGTAATCTATTTTTAAGGCATCAGACCCTTTGTTGTTATTTTTTCTTTATAAAAAAAAACACATCAACCATGCAACCTCTTCGTAAGAAAATTCCGTTTCATGCGAAAGCAGAGTACACCCTACAAATCTTGCACATCTTTTAAAGTCCAGCTGCATTCCATAACCGTGATGAAATCGACGGCTCTCATTACTTCAAGATCCCAAAAATCTATCTATAGGCCGTGCAGATCACATGGCATAGCTTGCGCCTCCGAAACCACTCTCGAAACTTCGAGCTTTCGACACGCGGCTCGACGGACGCTGTCACCTTTGCATGCAGACCGACTACGTGTCTCCCCTCAGCACTTGTCCACGGCGGGCTTTAACGTTGCCGACTTTGCTAATAAAATAACACCTCCACACACTCACCACGTGTCTCCATCTCGCACCGTGTCAGTGGCCCCACAGCTCCACGTACTCCCCCTTCCACCGTCCCCTTTCTCCTTCTATAACATAGCTATCAGCCCTTCCACCGTTTTCCATGCAAGGGTGTGTACATCAAAGCCGAGAAAGATATAAAAAAAGCTAGCAGCTTGCCATGGCGTCGAGACAGGAGACCCGGGAGGAGCAGGCGGAGGCCGCGGCGAGGAAGGCCACGGACGAGCTCGCCCAAACCCGGAGCGAGCATGAGGGCGAGCAGCGCGAGAAGGAGCATCAAGAGGGAGAGGGCGAGGAGCAGCGGAGGGGTATCTTGGGAAGCATACAGGAGGGCACCAAGTCCCTCCTGAGAACCGTCAAGGAGGCCACCACCGGCAAAGCCCACGAGGTTTCCGAGAAGGCCGGGGAGACCAAGGACGCGGCGGCCGAGAAGGCGAAGGAGGCCAAGGACGCCACCGTGCAAAAGATGGCGGAGTACAAGGACTCGGCTGCAGAGAAGGCGAAGGAGTACAAAGGCTGGGCGGCCGAGGAGGCGAAAGAAGGGAAGGATGCAACCATGGAGAAGGCTGGAGAGTATAAAGACGCTGCGGCCAAGAAGGTGAGAGAGGCAAAGGACAGCACCATGGAGAAGGCTAGAGAGTATAAGGATGCCGCAGCGGAGAAGGTGAAAGAGATGAAGGAAGGTAGCATGCAGAAGACGGGGGAATCCAAAGAGACGGCTAGCGAGAAGGCGGGCGAGGCGGCTGAGAAGGCGAGGGAGGCGAAGGATAAAAGCATGGAGAAGATGGGAGAGTACCAAGAGTTGACGGCCGAGAAGGCGAGGGAGGGGAAGGAAGCTAGCATGCAGAAGACTGGAGAGTACAAAGAATTAGCAAGTGAGAAGGCGATGGAGGCAGCCGAGAAGGCGAAGGAGGCTAAGGACATTGCTGCGGAGAAAACTACTGAGGGAAAGGAGACTGCTAAGGGGAAGCTGGAGGAGTACAAGGAATCAGCAGCTGATGCGGCTCGAAAAGCCATGGAGTGCTTGACTGGCAAGAAGGAGGAGGCTGGGCAGAAGGCCGCTGGGACAGGAGAATCTACGAAAGTGCAATCTAAATCCTTTCTTTGTCCCTTTCAATATACCACTTTGTTTCTTTCATTAAATTGTTAGCTAAGTGCTTATTCTTGTTTGGCAGGAGAAGTTGGATGAAACAGAAGAGTCGGCGAGGCAGAAGCTGGAAGAGGCTGCACAGGGAGCAAAAGAAAAGGTGGAAGAGGAGCAAAGGAAGGCAGAGGAACGCGAAGAAGAAGAGGCTAAGAAGTAATTTGTCGTCATCCTTCCAGCTTGTATTTGCTTGCTCTAAAATCCTGGTGAATTTAGACTCGTTTTTATTTGTTTGGTAGGGGAAAATCGGGCAGGGGGAGTATATTAGGCGCAGCTGGGAGCGTGACGGAGGCGATCAAAGTGAAGCTGACGATGCCGAAGGAGGAGATAGAGCAAAAGAAAGAGGAGCTTGGAGGAGGAGGTAAAGAGGAGGTCGTGGAGCACAAGAGTGAGGAGCATGGAGGTCGTGATGAAGGGAGGGAGGAGGATGTGATGATGCGAGAGAAGGATGCTGACTAAATGACTGCTCAGACGTTCATCGATGGGCGGCCCTTGGAAGGGGAAGGGACCGGTCCTCTTGGCCATCGAGGGAAGATGTAATGCGGTCCGTGTCGTTAGGCTCGTATTATGTTTTTTTTTAATATTATATATTGGTTTGTTTTGTATTTTTATTTGGTTATTTGTGGTGTTCTGCTTGTAATTTGTGGTAAATCAGTTTAAAAACGCTGGGAAGTGTCGTGTGTCGTTTTGTTGGATGGATGCTTTAGCAATGTTTGGACGTTTGTGTGATTTTTTTTTTTTTTTTTTAATGCCAATTATTGCCTCAGGAAAATTACAGGTGCCTGCGCATCGGCAAAGCTAATCCATTCATGGAACTTCAAAAATATGGACTCCAGTTTGCTGCAATGCACTTGGCTAAGAATAAATATGAAGGTATTGATATTATGGTACAGATGATAAGGTGGTCTGAATATGTCGAAGAAAAAGGTGTTGAAGAAAAGGAAAGGATGAAAAAAGTGTTGACGAAAAGGAAAGGATGATGGCAATACGATATTTTCTGCAGCCAGGTTATTACTGTGACTGAATCCCTCTCGAGGAATAATTTTGATTTTAGAAATTTTTTTAAACTTCATTCAATCCATACCAAGCTTTCATTAATTTAGAAAATGGCATCGAACTAGTGGACACGGAGATGATTGTAGCATAGCGTATCTTTCCCTTGTGTTTCCCTTATGATCACTAATGACCATCTCCACCGCTGTCGCATTCTGGTAATCCGTCAAAACTAATTTTTTAAAAAACTTGATTGGGGCTAATCGATCCGTGGAAATTAATTTAAAAAAATTGAGCAGGGGTATCAAAGCGACAAATTTGATGGAATCCACATTATTATGTGGGAAAGCACCTTAGAGATCAGAGCAATCATATTGAGTATGTTTGTTTAAAAGAATAAGTTTCGACCCTTTTGACCAACTACTCGTCTGGCCAACCATATGAAGTATTGTTCATTCTTCTCCTTTCACAGTCACCATAAAATATAACAGACGAGCGTCTGTCCTGGTGTCGTTGGTCCAAAGGTCTCCGCAATAGAAAATCTTAAGTATATTTGCAAAGAACGAAGAATATAGAAAAGATGGTCGGCCGTCGCAATTTCCACCCCACACCATGGCAGTAAGAAGACACAGACAGCAATCTATATTAAAAAAAATGAGTGTGGTAGAAATTTCATTGTGCCATAACTTCCGAATGACTGAGGTAGGAATTTCATTATGCCATAACTTTCGAAGAAAGAAGAGTACTCTCGGCTGACATTGTAATCCCCATGACTTCCAAACCTCTGAAGGCAATTGACTAGACTCCTCTTCTTGCACAACTTCATAAACATCTTTCACAGAAATTTTTGATTTATATCTCCGCCCCTACACAAAATGCCCTTCTGATCCACCCATCCCATTGGAATTTTAACGGTGTGATTCACTACTTCTGGGGGAAATATAGAAAGCAGCAATTCCTGATCCCAGCACCTAGGTGACGACATCAATTCATTCACACTTGATAGACAAGAGAGGGCTTCAGAGTTATAGATTAGTGGCCTTCTATTTAGACATTAATTCATTCACATTTGATAAACAAGAGAGGGTTTCAGAATTATAGATTGGTGGTCTTCTATTTAGAGGAGTAAAGGAGCATCAACGTTGACATTCCATATTAATTGACTGTCCTCCCCCTGCGGACTACACCCTCTATGATAAAGAGGTAGACAATCTACTTAAAATTTTCCATGGTGAAAGAGTCTCTCTCTCTCTCTCTCTTTTCTACGCTGGGGGAGGAGGGTTATATTTACTCCAATCACCTTGAAGTACTTAGCAGAAAACTCTTGCACATAGACAATAAAATTGAAGCAGAAGTCTCTCTATAATGTACCGAAGTAAGACATCCCATCACTTCTGAAACATTAGGAATACCTAACCCACCCTCTTGTTTAGGACTATATATGACTTCTCAAGTAATAGACTCTCTTGCTAATCACATGACTCAAAAATAAAAACTTCTAACAATATGAAAAAACCATTTCACAAATCCTTTAGGAACCACTATAAGTGTGTTTGGTATAATGGTCTTGTTCGGATTGGATTAGATTGGAAATCCAATCCCATATTTGTATGACCAAAAATGAGATTCAGTCTCATAGGGCCATCGTCTTAATTGGTATGGGATACCTGCATCAATGAGATCGAGAAACTTAGCTCCTCCTATGTTTCTAAATCTTATGGAATGGAATTGAGAGTGGATGCATCCCTCTTAATCTACCACACCACACTGTATCATGTTCTTTTACAAAATTACTGTATGTTTTTGAATCACATGTTACTTATATATCAAAGAATAGAGGTATGAGACATATCCTTATTCTTTAAATTGAAGAATATAAATTGGAGCCATATCTTTATTATGTTATTTTTGTACTTCTTTACTAAAAAACAGAATTCTTCGTATGACCATATCTCTATTATTTTAACTGAAAAATAGAGATATGAGTGAACAGGGATATGAGCTCATCTTCTTATTCTTTTATCATGATATTTTTTTAAAATATATGATAATATATATATATTATATTTTAATTTGAATATAAAATATAATTTCTAAAGTATGTGGGTGGGAATCTTAAATCAATGACTTGAGAGGAAGTAACCAGCATCTTAACCACCCCACCACATTCTAACTTGTAAGCAAGTATGCACATATTTAAATATATTGTAAACTATAATGTATAACTAAAAAAAAATTCTTATTTATGGACTTTCAAATTGATAGAAAGGGCATTTTGAAAAATTTTTAATTATTAAAAAAATTAAGATAGGTTCAAGTGTAAAAGAGTTCTTTAAGTAATATAAATAAATCTAAGTTTTAATTATGTTGATAATAACAAATTAATTATGTTAATTATTATTGAAAGTGAGAAGAGGGCATTCTGGAAAAACTAAAGCCAATCCAATTCAATTTTTAATTGTGTTGATAATAGCCAATTAATTATGTCAATTATAATTAAAAATAAAAAAGGGCATTTTGGAAAAACTAAAGTCAATCCAATTCAAACCTACATGCATGTGTCCCAAACAATATCTATTAGATTGGGAATCATTTCCATCTTCAATCGTACATCCCTAATATTTTAATCTAATCCAATCCCATCAGTATGGGATACCATAGGTTTAGCAATCCTATACCACTCCAATCCTACATGGTGAACCAAGCACGACGTACATTTGATATAAGATAAATAGGAATAGAGAGTAAGACTGACCTGATGAGGAAAACCGTCTTGAAAATGATAGGTATATCCACTTCCAAGCATCTAATTGATTAAGAATCTGCTTCTTCAAAGGCTGCAAATCATAGGAATTGAGCTTAGAACCCTTGGGTGGAACCCCCAAATAAGTTTCAAGAGACTAAACATGATGAATTCCCAAGAGAGCAAGTAAATCTGATGCTAATGCACCAGAAATCCTCGAGCTGAACTAGACCATTGATTTCTATGGATTCATAGTCCATCCTAATTGGTTGTTGTAATCTTCCATTGCAAATTTAAATGTCAAGCAATCACTTATTCTGGCCTAAGAGAGCAATAAGCAATCATCTGCAAATATCATATAGCTAACCTATAAAACTCTTCTATCGTGTTGGAAACCACTAATATTATTATAGATAGCATGATGAATGCATTTTGTCATTATTTTAGCATATAAAATTAAGAGATAAGGTGATAAAGGGCAACCTTGTCTTAACCCGATTGCAAACATAAAGAAGTCATATGGAGGCCCAATTATCAAAATTGCAAATTTAGGCTCCATTATGCATCCTCTAATCTAAGCTATCAATTTAAGGGGGAAATTTAAATGAGAGAGAATCACAACGAGAAAATTCCAATTGATCTTATCATAAGCCCTTTCTATATCCAACTTCACTACTATCAGTAGTCTTGTTCTAGGAGCTTTAAGGAATTTATCACCTTTTGATCCATTAGTTTGTTGTCTGAAATACTTTTATCCTTAACAAATGCTTCCTATTCCTCTAAATTAAGTTGAGGCAAGATAGGTTTGTTTCTATTTTCAACTAGTTTAGCCATTATCTTGTAAATCGTATTACATAGATTGTTGGGTTTGAATTGCGAAGGAGTCTTTGGATCAATGCATTTAGGAGTCAGAGAGATAAATGTCACTTTTCAGACTTGTGATATTGTATGACTATTAAAAACTGTTTAACTGCTAGATATACATCCTTCCTAACAATATGCTAATATTTTTTAAAGAATCCGAATGAAAAATCATCAGGGCCTAGAGCTTTTTTAGAGGGCATGGATCATGAAGTTGTCTATATCTCCTCATCAAACACCCCTACTACCAAAAGATCACCCTCTTGACTTGACACCTTGTGTTCTACTGAAGGGAGATTAGAAGCCATATAAGGCATTGGCACAGCCCACCTAGCCTCCAAAAAATCCTGAAACACCCACCTGATCTCATCCTTAGAATCAACAACTCAACCCGTACTATTTTCAATCTCCTCAATTTTACTTTTCCTTCTCCTTATAATAATGGAATTGTGAAAAAATCTTATGCTCTAGTCTCTAGTTTATAGCCATTGAACTTGGAACTTTTATTTTCAAAAGGTATAATGAATAAGAGTTTGTGGTATTTGTTAATTCTTTGTTTAAGTTGTGCCAAATCCTCTAACTCAAGCCACCCATAGTATCCTCCTGATGTTGTAGATCACTAATCTCCCTTTGTAGCCTTGGTAATCTCTGAAATATATCACAAACTTTATCCTTATTCTAAGCTTTCAGAGCATACTTAGTCTTCTTTAATTTTTTAACAAGACTAGACATGGGAGAAGTGTCAATAACTGAACTCCAAGCTTATTGAACTATACTAGAAGATTTCTTGAAGGAGAACCACATAATTTCAAATCTAAAGAGAATTGTTCCAGTACACCTTTCCTATAGAGTGAGCTTGATAGGGCAATGGTTAGATCTTACTCTAGTAAGGTGACAAATTGAAGCCTCAGGAAATTTATAGAGCTAGCTATCAGATGCCACCACCCTATGTAACCTTTCTTAAATTCGGGCACCCCTTTTCTTTTGTTATGCCATATGAATTTCAAATCAGAGAAACTTAGATCAATGAGCCCCCACTATTGTAAGAATACCCTAAACTCTCTGCTCTCTCAATGTTCAACAAAAGGTTGGCCTCCTCGCTTCTTTGCTTGCAATCAAATGAAATTAAAATCTATTACAACAATGACTGGGTGGTTTAAGGCAATCACGTTCCCAAGTTTTGATCATAAAAGTCTCCTATTCAACCCATTTGTACTAGTATACATCGCTGCAAAAATTCATGGCATCTGACCCCTTTCAGAAATAATACCATAAAAGCATTGTTTAGACACATTTATGAAATCAATCCTCTAGCCCTCTCTTCCATAAAATTATTGTTTCCCAGAGAGATTCTCAGACTCTATGAATTTGGATTGCCACATTGGACCTAATTTTTTAATTACACACTAAACTATTGCCCAACTAAGCGACCTAAGAGGAGGGGGGGTGAATTGGGTTCCTTTTAAAATTTTAAACAATGATGTGCAATACTTGCAAAGTTATAAGTGTGAATGAAAGTGCAGTGATAAATTTAAAACACACAGCAAGAACAGTGAAAAGCACACACAAACACAAAGGTTTATAGTGGTTCGGTGCTAACCCTTGCACCTACATCCACTCTCCAAGAATTCCTTGAGAATTTTTACCACTAATCGTTCTCCAACTATTACACCTAGCTTACTTAGCTAGCTTCTTTTTTTCAGGCACAAGGGAGCCTTTACAACCACCAATTAAGGGTTTGGCATACCCCTCACAAGTTTCAACTAAATTAAAACTCAACAAGATACAATAAGATATAAGTTCAGCAAGAATAGCTCCTTAATGAGCAAAATAAATACAATAAAGAGCACTTTACAGATTTGAAGCCTTTTTCCCTTGAATGAGCTTCTCTTCTTTGAATGCTTGGAGTTAAGAGCACTTGATGAAGCTTCAGGAGTGGTTGGTGGGAGCTTTGAATAAGCTTCAATGGATTTTCAAACTTCAGCTACAGTGATTTTTGAAAACTGGAGCAGGCTGAATTTTCTTTGGATTTGGCTTGATAAATCTCTCTTTTTCACACTTGTAATTCTTCAAAAATCCACTTAACTTCTTGCTAATCCATTCCATTAACTTGTATTTATAGTTAGTTGAGGGATTGGACCGTTAGAATGGCCATTTCCGAATGTTGGAATGTCAGAACTAGCCGTTGGGCAAGTTCCCAGAGCGTTAGTCGGCTCCAGAGTCGACTAATCTGTGATTTTTCCCATCCCAGGCTGAATTAGTCGGCTCTAGAGCCGACTAACACCACAGTAGTCGGCTCTAGAGCCGATTAACGTGGGTAAACCCACTGTAAGTCCCACAGTAGTCGGCTCTAGAGCTGACTACCTTATGCCAGACCACTGTATGGTCACAGTAGTCGGCTCTAGAGCCGACTAACACATAGTTTTCCTCTGTAAAAACTTCTGTGACACATTTTTAACTTGATAACTCACATGTGGGTCAGCCAAGGGCTTCATTCTTCCATTCCAAGTTGCCGTGGGAGTTGACCAAAGTCTCCAAAACTTGAAAAATTGCTCCACGGACTTAGAAAATCATTGAATTTTGAACTTTCTACACTTGATAATTTTGCCAAAGATCTAAGTTTTACTTAATCTGACCTTGAGTCTTTCTTCTCATATACTGGAATTCTCTCTCTTGAACCACATACTGATTTTGACATTTGGAATCCGTTTATATATTCTTGATGACTCTTGTATATCTGCAAGTCACATTGATCTACACCAAAATCATCAGTAACCTACTTAATTATTTTATGGTCATCAAAATCAATGAAGGGTCAACAATCTTCCCCTTTTTGATGATGACAAAATCATTAAGTATAAGATTAAAATAATAATTTAAAGCAATACAACATTGAACTTAGTATAAGATTGAGATTATTTGGCTCATGTCAGAAGAGATTTCTAAGTCAGTTTCATATGTAGGTTTTGTATCAAAAATCTCAAAAAGAGTGTTAAAAGTAAGAATATGAGTTAAAAATTAAAAATTTTCATCCGAGTACTTCAAAAACGATATGACATTCATTTTTCATATTTTGAACTCAGAGAAATCAGATTTTTAGTGGGATTTATAATGAATTTTGACTCAAAAAGTTGAATTTTCAGCAAAAATATGAATTTTTCATGAAAAAGTTGAGTTTTGTGCCAAAATGATTAAATTCAATGCCAAATTCAAAAGTTATGTACTGGGAATAAAGATTTATGCTAATAAACTTTGTCTTCATGCTAAAATTATAATTTTGAACCAAAAAATTTAGAGTTTCGGTAGTTAAACCAGAATGTGCCAAAAATCTGCATAATGTATCGAAACTTTGGTTTTTGATGTCAAAATTTTCAGGAAAAGTTTTTAAACAAAGTTCAATTGATTTAAAAGAAAGTAAAATGAAACTAACAAGCTTTGTCTCTCCCTTTTTGAAAAATTTCAAAAAGATCATCTTATTTTCAATTTTTTTTCCCCTAAACATATGCTCTCATTGTTCTATTTTGAAACTATGAAGCATGTTGAAACTTGCTGAAACATGATGTAAAGTTTTAAAAAATATTCTGAAACTTGACAAGAAGATCCTTCTCCTTTTTAAATGTGTGCTTATCCTCTTTGATCTTTTCATGGGTCCATTCTTTCCCTTTTTGTCATCAATCAAAAAGGAAGTGAAAGATTAAGCACTTAATTTTATACATTTCATCCTTGATATTTAATATTAAAAATTTTCATGATAAATGAAAGACCTCATATAGAAATTTTTATGACAAATTTATAATGAAAGATTAACATGAAACATTTCACAAGAAGAAAATTTATACACAAAATTATATATAAAAATAAACATTTCATTAAGCATAAGATTTCATACATAGGATTTCATACATGACAGGATTCATAAGATGACATTTTGATACAAGCATTACAAACATCAAGACTTAACATAAACATTTCAAAACAAAGAGATCCTAATACATTCTAGATACAATAAGATAACCTAAGCTGCTCCTTATCTGAGGATATAACAGATGGCTGAGCAGAAAATCCAGCACCACGTCATTGTGGAGGAGGACGATAAGAAGCATGAGATGGCCTGGAGCGGGGGTGAGCAGATGTGAAGCTAGGCTGGGGAGGTGGCTGAGCAGGATGGGTAGGTGGCTGAAATGCAACTGGAGCAAGATGGTCATTGATGGTAAAGACCAAATGATGAAGAAGACCAATAGACATCTTCAGTCTCTCAGATTTTCCACCAAAGGTCACAATCTGAGCTCTCAGCTATCTCACTTCTTCAGCCACACGAGCTAACTCCTCAGAGTCACAGCTATATCCAGATTCGTGACTTCTCATCTCATGCATCATCAGCCTTCCACTAATAACATTTACAGAATGCTCCAGCCTATCCAACCTCATCATCATCTGAGTCATGGTCTCATTTACAGTAGAAATGTGAGGTACCATAGTAAAATCACCTGTAGATGAGCCACTATCCCCTGAACTTCTGCTGGAGAGCGCAGATAACACCTCTTTGACAATGTACTGCAGCTGATCCTGACTGAGCTCAATAGATATCCTTTGAGGTGCTGTGGGCTCCTCAGGCTGCTGCCTAGTACTTGGTCCAGCCTCCTCATGTGAGGAAGAAGATGGACCCTCAACCTCAGCTGGCTCATCTGCCTCTGCCTCTCTTCCTCTTCCTCTGATCCACCGCCCATTAATCTTTACAAAACCCATTCGGTGTAGAGAATGTTCATTGTAGAAGTTCGAATGGTGTAGCTTGATGGATTCTTTACCCTTCAATTTTACTCCAAAATGCTTAAAGAAATGTGTGAGAAGCATACCATAGGGAAGAGCAGATCTGGCTCTGTTGACTGTTTCTCTGCACATAGTCAACATCAAATCAGAAAAATCATAGGGGATGTCACTGACAATATGATACATGAGGGTCAGATCCTTCTCAGTGACAAGGTTGAAGCTACCAGTTCTAGGGATGAAAATCCTAGAGATGATGTGATCGAGAAGTCTCATTTCCATATTTAGGGTGTTGGCCTCCAAACGGTCTACACCCTCTCCATCCTCAATTCTTAGGATAGTCTCAATCCTGTGAACTCTATCCTCAAGAGAATCCTCACACACTCCACCAACAGGAACTCTCAAGATATTCCCAATGGAGGCACGGTCCAGCTCAATATTAACACCTTTCATTATGGAAGAAGCAGAGGTGAAATCAACAGAGAGATTCTGGTAAAACTCTCTTACCAATTTCGGGTAAATTGCAACCTCTGTCTTGCACAAGAAGCTCCATCCCCTTTGTTGAAGCATTCACCCAATAGTGAACTGTTCCCGAGCAAGGAATCCAAAGTCCACAATCCTTCTATTTGAAATAGCTCTTGTGGACAAGGATTGGATGCCAGAGAACCTTGAGGGAGAGGGCACGACAGGAGCTTGTGCGCCACTCTCGCAGGAGCTCTCCGGGGCTTCTTCTTGCCGCACGCAGGGGATCCTCATCCATGGAGCCATGGAGCTGGGGCGCTAGATCTGGAGGGAAGAAGGGATCTAGAGAGGGTGGAGGAAGGGGTTTAGAGGGTTCTAGGCTTGGGGGAAGAGTTTGGAGGAGTTTGGGAGGAAATGGAAGAGTGGAACACCAAGAGACACTCGGTCCCTTTTAAAAGCCGAGAGTTTCTTGGAGTTAGTCGGCTTAGGAGCCGACTAACTCTATGTTAGTCGACTCCCCAATCGACTAACATGGGGAACATGACGCCAGCCCTCCAGAAAATCCAAGAATCTCCACTGAAAATGATTTTTACAAGCTACGCATGTTATGTGATCTTGAAGAAGGGTCAGTTAGACTAATTGTCATGATTTTTAATATTTAAAAGCATGTCTAGAAAAATTTAAAAAATTAATCTATGTAGCTGACTTATTCTGACAGAGGGTCAAACATGCCAAGTTCTCTTCTAATTTCATAAAATTTATTTTCATCAAGGGGTTTTGTGAAAATGTCAGCTAATTGCTTGTCAGTACTAACAAATTCAAGGATTATATCTTCATTTTGAACGTGATCTCTAATGAAATGATGTCTAATTTCAATGTGTTTGGTTCTAGAGTGCTGAATTGAATTTTTAGTCAAATTAATGACACTAGTATTGTCACATTTTATGGGAATGTCTTTAAGTTTAATGCCATAATCTTCTAGTTATTGCTTAATCCATAAGATTTGAGCACAATAACTTTCAGCAGCTATGTATTCAGCCTTAGCCGTAGACAAAGCAACTGAAGTTTGTTTCTTGCTAAACCATGAGATTAAGTTAACTCCTAGAAATTGGCAAGTTCCACTAGTTGATTTTCTATCAATTTTACAACCAGCAAAATCAGAGTCTGAGTAACCAATCAAATCAACAGTAGATTGCTTAGCAAACCAAAGACCAAGATTGTTAATTCCATTTAAATATCTTAAGATTCTTTTTACAGCATTTAAGTATGTTTCTCTAAGATTAGCTTGAAATCTAGCACACATGCATACACTGAATAAAATATCAGGCCTACTAGCAGTTAAATATAAGAGAGATCCTATCATGCCTTTATAAAGCTTTAAATCTACTGATTTACTATTGTCATTCATATCAAGTTTACAAGATGAGCTTATAGGGGTACCGGCACATTTAGAATTCTCCATGCCAAATTTCTTCAGAATTTCTCTTGTATATTTGCTTTGGCTAATGAAGATTCCATCTATATTTTGCTTTATTTGAAGTCCGAGAAAATAGTTGAGTTCACCCATCATGCTCATCTCGAACTCTCCCTACATGAGCTTAGCAAAGTCTTGGCACAAGATCTCATTAGTGGCACCAAAAATGATGTCATCCACATAAATTTGCACAATAAGCATATCATCATTTTCTCTTTTTATAAATAATGTAGTGTCTACATTTCCTCTAATAAAATTATTTCTTATCAAGAATTTTGCTTAATCTATCATACCATGCCCGGGGTGTTTGTTTCAAACCATACAAAGCTTTGTTCAATTTAAACACATGGTTTGGATGTTCATGATTTTCAAAACCGGATGGTTGTTCTACATAGACTTCCTCAGCAATATATCCATTTAAGAAAGCACTTTTAATATCCATTTGAAATAATTTGAAGTTCATGAAGCATGCAAAAGCAAGTAATAATCTAATAGCTTCTAATCTTACAACTGGAGCAAAGGTTTCATCAAAATCAATGCCTTCTTCCTGATTATAACCTTTAGCTAGCAATCTTGCTTTATTTCTAATTATGTTTCCATGCTCATCCAATTTATTTCTTAAAACCCATTTAGTGCCAATTATGGGATAATCTATTAGTCTATCAACTAGGGTCCATACATTATTTCTTTCAAATTGATTTTATCTAATCAGAGTCATTTTTAGCATCATCAAAACATTTTGGTTTAATTTGTGAAACAAATGCTAAATGATACATACATCTCTGTATGAGGACCTAGTTCTTACTCCTTGAGATGTGCTACTAATAATAAGTTCTTTGGGGTGATTGTGGACATACCTCCATTCTTTTTCTAAATTATGTGTACCTTGAGGTTCAGCTTGTTTGAGTGTTTCAGTGCTATCTTCCTGATTTCTTTGTTCATTTGATCCTTCTTTCTCCCTTAAAGTAATGTCTTGCATTCCTTCTTCAAGTAGACCTGCATCATCAACTATATCCTTCTTCCTTGATGGAAGTTCATTAGTTTCATCAAATACTACATGAATGGATTCTTCTACCACTAATGTTTTCTTATTAAATACTCTATAAGCTCTACTATTGGTAGAATATCCAAGAAAAATTTTCTCATCAGATTTTGCATCAAATTTATCAAGATTTAATTTGTTATTATCTAGAATAAAACATTTACATCCAAAAACATGAAAATATCCTATGTTTGGTTTTCTACCTTTCCAAAGTTCATATGGGGTCTTTTTCAAAATAGGTCTTATTAGAGCTCGATTCAAAACATAACATACTGTATTGCTTGCTTCAGCCCAAAAGTATTTTGGGAGATTGCTTTCACACAACATGGTTCGGGCCATTTCTTCAAGGGTTCTATTTTTCCTTTCAACTACATCATTTTGTTGAGGGGTTCTAGGTGCAGAAAAGTTGTAGTTAATTCCTTTTTCATTACAAAAACTTTCAAAATGTTGATTTTCAAATTCTTTTCCATGATCACTTCGAATAGATGCAACTTGAAGACCTTTTTCATTTGTTGCTTTTCTAAAAAATTTTAAAAATGCAGAAAAAGCTTCATCTTTGCTTGCTAAGAATAAAACCCAAGTAAAACGAGAGAAATCATCAATGATTACAAAACCATAACGTTTGCCACCTAGACTTGTGGTTCTAGTTGGTCCAAATAAATCCATATGTAAAAGTTCCAAGGGCCTAAAAGTTGAAACCACATTTTTGGATTTGAATGAAACTCTAGTTTGTTTTCCAAATTGGCATGCATCACAAATTTTGTCCTTTTCAAAACTTAATTTTAGCAAACCATTTACTAAATCTCTTTTAATTAGTTTGGAAAGCAAATCAATGCTAATATGAGCAAGTCTACGATGCCATAACCAGCTAGAATCATTAAATTTAGAATTCATGGCAACTAGACATTCAACATTTTGGCTATTAAGCTCATTTAGATCTATCATATAAACATTTCCATGCCTATGACCAATAAATTTCATGCTATCATCAGCAGGATTTATAATCATGCAAACAGATGATTCAAAAATGACTTTAAAACCTTTATTACATAATTGACTAATGTTTAACAAATTATGCTTTAATCCATCAACAAGAAGAACATTTTTAATAAAAGTATGGGAAGTGATACCAATTTTGTCAATGCCAATGATCCTTCCTTGAGCATTGTCTCCAAAAGTAACCATTCCTCCATCCTTAGCTTCCAAAGTGATGAATTGAGATTCATCACCCGTCATGTGTCTTGAGCACCCGTTATCCAAGTACCATCTTCTTTTTGCATTTCGGGATACAAGACACATCTGCAACCACAATATCGAGTTATGTTCTTAGGTACCCAAGTTTTCTTGGGTCCTTTGGGGTTAGCATGAATGGTTCCTTTAGGAACCCAAATCTTCTTGAATTCTTGTTGATATGAGAGTTACATGCATAGGCTTTATGCTCTAGTTTTCCACATTTGAAATAAGTAATTTTTGAAACGTTGTTTGGAGGAACAAAAATATTTTTCAAAAATTTTTGCTTCTTTAAAGGGTTATAACCTAGTCCAGCTTTATTAAAAACAACCCTTTTGTTGTCAAGAATCATTTGTAATTTTATGGAACTAAAAGTAAATTTGTCCACAATGGGTTTCAGTTTGTTAACTTCATTTTTCAAATTCAGATTTTCTTGGGTTAAAACAGAATTCTCATTTGAAAGTTTCTCTTTTTCAAAAATCAATTTTTGGATTTGATTTTTTAAATATTTGTTTTTGCTGCCTAACTTTTTGAATTCAGCAAGTAAATCATAGAATACATCTTGTAATTCATCAAATGTAAATTCAGTTTGGGAGTTAGAGATTACTTCTTCTTCACAAGCCATGAGACACAGATTTGCAGTTTCCTGCTTCTCATCTTCTGAACTTGTTTCATCGCTGTCACTCCAAGTTGCCATCAAGGCTTTCTTCTTAGCCTTTTTGGGACCTTTCTTTAGTAGTGGGCAATCAGCTTTGAAATGTCCAGATTTCTTACACTCATAGCATGTGAGAAGCTGCTCCTTATCCTTCTCTTTGCTGAAGTCTCCTTTCAGCAGTGGCCTTCTCTTCACTCCTTATTTTTTCTTCCTTATGAATCTTCTAAATTTTCTTGTGACGAGAGCAAGCTCATCATCCCCTTCACTCTCTTCTGAAGATTCATCACATTCATCCTTTTGATCGGAATACTTTAAGGCCATGGTTCTTCTCTTCTTGGACTCCTCATCAAGATGTTGTTTGACTTGTATTTCATGGGTCATCAGTGATCACATGAGCTCTTCTAGAGGAAGGATGTTGAGGTCTTTTGCCTCTTGAGTTGTAGTCATCTTGGCTTCCCATGATCTAGGCAAAGATCTCAAAATTTTCTCACTAGATCACTGTTAGTATAAGACTTTTCAAGGCTTTTAAGGCCATTTACAATATCAGTAAATTTAGTGAACATATCAGCAATGGATTCATTTGGTTCCATATTAAACAATTCATATCTATGTATAAGCATGTTGATTTTAGTTTCTTTCACTTGATTTGTGCCTTCATGAGTGGCCTCAAGTCTATCCCAAATTTTTTTAGCAGAAATACAAGTGAAAATTCTATTAAATTCATTTGCATCAAGTGAACAATATAAAACATTCATGGCTTTAGCATTCAGCTGAGCCATTTTCTTATCATGCTCATCCCAATTCGCTTCCGGTTTGGGTATTTCAAGACCATTAGTTCTAAGAATGGGTGTGTGAGGGCCATTGACAATGATACTCCATAGATCATAGTCAAATGCTTGAATGAAAATTTTCATCCTAACCTTCCAATAAGTGTAATTTGTGCCATTGAATAAGGGTGGTCTATTTGTGGACTGTCCCTCAGTCAACAAGGAACTCATTTGGGCTGCCATAGATCTTGGACTCTTTCTCGGTTAAAACAAATGCAAGCAAGAGAACCAAGGCTCTGATACCACTTGTTACCCCGCTAAGCAACCTAAGAGGGGGGGATGAATTGGGTTCCTTTTAAAATTTTAAATAATGATGTGCAATACTTGCAAAGTTATAAGTGTGGATGAAAGTGCAGTGACAAATTTGAAACATACAGCAAGAACAATGGAAGGCACACACAAACACAAAGGTTTATAGTGGTTCGGTGCTAACCCTTGCACCTACATCCACTCCCCAAGAACCCCTTAGAAATTTTCACCACTAACGTTCTCCAACGATTACACCTAGCTTACTTAGCTAGATTCTTATTTCCAGGTACAAGGGAGCCTTTACAATCATCAATTAAGGGTTTGGCATACCCCTCACAAGTTTCAACCAAGTTGAAACTCAACAAGATACAATAAGATATAAGTTCAGCAAGAATAGCTCCTTAATGAGCAAATAAATACAATAAAAAGTACTTTACAGATTTGAAGCCTTTTTCCCTTGAATGAGCTTCTCTTCTTTGAATGCTTGGAGTTAAAAGCACTTGATAAAGCTTCAAGAGTGGTTAGTGGGAGCTTTGAATGAGCTTCAATGGATTTTCAAACTTCAGCTACAATGATTTTTGAAAATTGGAGCATGCTGAATTTTCTTTGGATTTGGCTCGATAAATCTCTCTTTTTTATACTTGTAATTCTTCAAAAATCCACTTAACTTCTTGCTAATCCATCCCATTAACTTGTATTTATAGTTAGTTGAGGGATTGGACCATTGGAATGTTCGTTTCCGAACGTTGGAATGTCAGAACTAGCCGTTGGGCAAGTTCTCAGGGCGTTAGTCGGCTCCAGAGCCGACTAACCTTGGATTTTTCCCATCCCAGGCTGAGTTAGTCGGCTCTAGAGCCGACTAATGTAGGTAAACCCACTGTAAGTCCCACAATAGTTGGCTCTAGAGCCAACTACCTTATGTCAGACCACTGTGTGGTCATAGTAGTCGGCTCTAGAGTCGACTAACACATAGTTTTCCTTTGTAAAAACTTCTGTGATACATTTTTGACTTGATAACTCACATGTGGGTCGGCCAAGGGCTTCATTCTTTCATTCCAAGTTGTCGTGGGAGTTGACCAACATCTTCAAAACTTGAAAAATTGCTCCATGGACTTGGAAAACCATTGAATCTTGAACTTTTTACACTTGGTAATTTTGCCAAAGATCTAAGTTTTACTTAATCTGACCTTGAATCCTTTTTCTCAGATACTGGAATTCTCTCTCTTGAACCACATACTGATTTTGACGTTTAAAATCCATTTAAATATTCTTGATGACTCTTGTATACCTGCAAGTCACATTGATCTACACCAAAATCATCAGTAACCTACTTAATTGTTTTATGATCATCAAAATCAATGCAGGATCAATATAAACAAACTCCCTAACTTATTAGGTTTCCCCATTGCAATTTCATATTAAGCAATGCATACAATCAATAATTTGGATCAGTATTCACCTCACTGCATAAGCCTTCTTCAATAGACTTTAGCTTTTCTGTACCACTACGATTTTAGCATCCATCTGGCCTTTGTCCTCCCTAATTACCGCCTACTCCCCATAAGACAATTCGACCTAGGCTTCTCAAGTAAGCCCAGCCTAGTTTAAAACCAAGAAACCAAACCCTCATCTACTCCCGACTGCCTCTCGATCAGTCTTCTCCAAACCCTCGCCACCACCTCTACTCTCCGATTGCCTCCCTTGACTAACCCCCTCAGTGCAATCCCTTGTAGGGTCCTTCACACCAACAACCTCCTTCGCTTCATTAGACCTCGCTGAACCCCCTACAAATGGTTAGGACAAACGAGATTCAGCTTTCATCATGGCCTGATGCTTCTCATGATCCAATCCGACCTCAGATGCCTCCAATCTTCTCCCTTCCGAGCACCTGCTTCTCCTAGAGGTAATTGATCCTTGCTGTCATCTCCTCCGATCATGGCAACCATCATCTGAGGTACAGTTACCTACCTCCCTTCCTTCTTGCTCTTCTGCTTCTAGGAGACCTATGACTCACCCTCCAGAGCTCGCAACCCCAAAGACACCGCCACATTAACAAGATTCACAAATGTTGAGCTCTGCTCGTTCTCCAATAGTTTCACCATGTTGTTCAATTTTTGAATGTTTGGTCATTCCATGCGTTCGTGATTGTTATAGTGATTTTTTTTCCCTCCTCTCATTGGAATGTTTATTTGCATTTGTTTCCATCCATAGGTTGCTAAAAATAGTTTGATCACCCAACATGATGAAATTATGCATGGTACATAATTCTTCTAATACTATAATATAATATAATATAATGCATTACGGTGTATAATATATTATGTAATAAAATGAATACAATATAATATATCAATTCATCTTGCTTTAATTATTTTAATTGAATATTTATATTTATCTACATCTGTGCACTTGCAGTAGTGCTTGAAGCTTAGTGGATAACCAAATAACTTCTGAGTAATTCTCGGCAAATTACTTAAAAAAATTACTTGACTAGTGTGGCGTTCTCTCATTGGTTGCTTTGAGTTGGTATTATAATTGAAATAAATCAAGCCACTATAGTGCACCGCACCTTGCGGTGCATATCCCAGCCCCTCATCTATTTAAAGATGATCATAATTTTTTTTTTTTTATTTGATGGTGGGGCCACCATGAGTGAAAAACACCCTTCATGGATAGATGAGGGGACAGGACGTGTGTTGCACTCTACGGTGCACTACAAAGGATCCCCGCCTAAATAAATTATTTAAGTTGCTTAGATGGTGTTGTTTATATTCTTTCCTTCTTTTAAATTGGTATATCATGAAGTGTGCCATCCAGTAAAATATGGTGTGAAGTGTGATATTATTTTTAATGTCCTAGCATTGTTTATTAATTTTACTTTGACTTTCTTTATCCATGCTTGCTGTATTTATTATTACCTATTCACTAAATGTTATGCCATTTCTTGAAATATTTTTTTTCATAATTGATCCTTGGTCAGATAAAAAAGTCATATTATCTTGGAGGAGTCCTTTTCTTTCGCTTGTGGAGAGGTTTAATATCCCACATCCTTTGAACTATGCTAATTAAGTTTAGGATATTTCTTTTTGTATGTCTCTTTGGTTGTGTATTCTATAAATGCAGAGCTTCCTATTTATTATGTAAAAGGATCTTCATAAATACCTCTAATTTGATTCTATAGTTGTTATAGATATGTATATGTCTATCTCTGTGTTGGTTTACTTTTGATGAATAAATACATTATGGATGCCAACATCTCAATTTGACATATATTGTGCATGATTATCAGTTTATTTGAGGCTTGTGTGGGTCTAGATGGGTCCCATTCATATTAATTCTTGTGCTGATCATAATCTCTTAGTTTGGGGCATGACACAAATATATTTAAAACTTCAAAATAATTTACTTTCAAGATGTCTATTGTTGAGTTATCTTTCGAAAGCATCTTGAATCACTTAAGAAAAAAAAAAAAAAAAAAAAGATCAAATGAGGAAGATATATGTTAATTATGGAACTTGCGTTTACTAACAAAATTTTCAAAACTATGAAAATATCATTCCACCATCCAGGATGATTTTTTTAAAAAGCATTATTTAAATTTATATATTTATTTTATCTAAAAATTTATGTTACATAAGTTAAAAGTCAAAAAGTTAGAAATATATTTTTAGAAATGCATTTGTTATTTATCATTTTTTTTTTATAAAGTCTATACTATGTGGAAACTAGAAAGCTTATTGACTTTAAAAAATCTCATTTATACATAGATACCTAATGTACTTCATAGAAATTAATCAATGCAGTAATACAATTTTAAGTATTTCTTTTCTTTCTTAGAGTAATTTCTAACTTGCAATGTTTCAAGATCATGATCTGTTGAGAGATGATTAGTGAGAAGTCATAATCCTTGACCATTTTTTATAGAGATCAGATATACTTAATTGAAGATCTTTTGATTGAACTTTTTTTTTCCTTATATTGTTATTGTTATTATTGTTGCAACTTTTTTTTTTCTTGTATTGTTATTGTTATTATTGTTGTTTTCTTCTGAGCAATCTACCTGTATTAGATATATGCTGCGCTATTAAGAGTAAGGATGATAACGGAACAAATTCAGGGTAAAGGATACATTCTTTGTCCCAGATCGCTCTCCCCACTCTAGCCCCCCATTCTCGCCCCAATCTTAGAACAGGAACTGATTTTCCTCCATCCCCATTCCTGCAGTTCCCTAGTTTTTCTTTATTTTGTTTTTAAAATTGTGTTATCAATTTTGGACTTAATTCTATTATATATAAAAAAAATGTATTTAAAGCTTAAAATCTATTATAAATTAATGGGCATTTAAAATAATTAAGAACCCTAAATTTAATAGCCTAAATCTAATATATAAGAGCCCAAACCTAATATTTATATTAAGAGAATTTTTTTGGGGATGCGTTAGGAGATAGAGACTTTAGTCTCTTCTCCATCTTCGAATTCGATAGTTTTTAAAAGTTTTTTCTATCTCTATCTTCACCTTTATTTAATTCCTTTAAATCCATCCTTACGTGGGGATCGGATTTCTCCGCCCCATCCATTTCATCCCATCCATTTCATTGCCATCTGTAATTGAAAGCAGTGCCTCTGGCCTCCGCAATTAGGTCTAGTTTCTTTTGAAGATACCTGCTTGCTATGGAAAAAAAAAAAGGGGGGTCAACTATGCCATGGACCATCGTTAAGGATCCGATTTCTTCGCCCCATCCATTTCATCCCATCTATCTCATTGCCATCTGTAATTAAATACAGTGCCTTTGGCCTTCAAAATTATGTCTAGTTTCTTCTGAAGATACTTGCTGGCTGTGGAAAAAAAAGGGATCAATTACGCCATGGACCATCGTTAAGGATCCGATTTCTTCAGCCCATCCATTTCATTCCATCCATCTCATTGCCATCGGTAATTGAAAGCAGTGCCTCTAGCCTCCAAAATTAAGTTTAGTTTCTTCTAATGATGCCTGGGTCAACTATGCCATGGACCATCATTAAAGATCGAATTTCTCCGCCCTATCCATTTCATCCTATCCATCTCATTGCCATCTGTAATTGAAAGCATACCTCTGACCTCGAAAATTAGGTCTAGTTTCTTCTGAAGATATCTTCTGGCTATGGAAAAAAAAAAAAAAAGGGGTCAACTACGCCATGGACCATTGTTAAGGATCGAATTGCTCTGCCTTATCCATTTCATCTCATTCATCTTATTACCATCTTTAGTTGAAAGCAGTGCTTCTAGCCTTCAAAATTAAATGTAGTTTCTTTTGAAGATACCTGCTAGCTATGAAAAAATTAAAAAAAAAAAAAAAAGGGTCAACTACGCTATGGACCGTCGTTATATTCATGTTAAATAAGGTCCTCCTTTTGTCCTTCCGCGGTGGAGGCGCACCCTGGCCTATTAGACCCACGGCTCTCATCCTACTTTTGACTTAACGAATTGCCATCATTGATGGCTTCTTTATCAGCGACGCCATCATCCTAATGGTCCAGCGGAAATGAAGCCTTGGTGTTCAAAGTCAACATTTTGACGATCAAAGCCCAGAAAGAAAGCTAGAGAAGGTTCGAAGAGCTTCCAATCAGAGAGGCCTTTAAATTGTCCAAGAATATTAAAGGTGTCCAGAAGTTTTATGAGAATGATCGTCATTACGTGGTATATCAGTATGATGGTGATACCAATGGAAACTTTAGGGTTTTGAAATAAGGTTTTGAAATAAGCCATAGAGATATTTTTCAAGTGTTGGTGAGATGTATAAATATATAATCAAAAGAATGCTATGGTAACTCAGTCAAAAAAAAGTCACTCAACTGCCTTCCACCGTTTCACATTGCTTCATTACGTGGCACAAATCATAATCTTTGACATTATTAACTAGGAACTATAGGACATCTTGATTCCCACCTAATTCAAGCCACCGTTGAATTTGACATTAACAGTGAATGCGACTTATCTTATCTTCTATTTATAAATTGAAATGGTAACAATTGTTGTTTGTTTTGTTGGATAAACATGAATAATTGGAGAATAATTGGATGAAGCCTAACTTTTGAAATCAAAATAAATAAAATTATAAAGTCTTGTGATCATCTAAATGCAAAGAATCACCTACTCATAAAAAAATCCGGAGCCTTACTGAGGTGCCCCTAACAGCCACGTGATTGCTCCTGGGCCCCACATCTATGGGCCATTGGTTTTCACCGCACGCCGTGAAAACTTTTGCCATGAAATCCGGCTGCTGGCCTCTTGCATCCTCAACCAGGTAAATTTAAAGAGACCACTGCTTTCACCTCTAGTTATCTTCTGTCTCAGCCAGAAGCTCTCTCTCTCTATATATATATTTGTTGGTTGGTTGTTAGGACGTGGGAAATTCAGCACCCCGCTTCTCATTCAAGTAGCTCAGTAGATTGATCCTTAAAATAATAGTTCATGTTAAGATGATATTATTTGGAAGTTGAACGTTTAGAAATTTTAAGAAATTAATGAGAAATATTAACAAGATATTGATTTAATTTTTTGAATAATTTTAGATTATTAGATCTCGAAAAATCTTGGTGAAGTAATTGTATTGATTTGTTGTGAGCAATTGTGAGGTAAGTAGTACTCTTGATTTTCCTTTTGAAATAAATTATTTTTTTTAAAAAAAAAATGTAACATTACATAATTGTATCCAAATGCATGATTTGTTGTATTTGAAATATTTATAGAGATATTATATCACATGAGGTTCCTTATTTTGATAAATTTTGGAATGCCCTATATTTGTAAATTCTCATATTTCAAGATTTGTAAATTGGAGATCATGTTTTAAATTAGAGTGGTGAGGGCCTAAACATATTACTTAGTTCTCTAAACTAATAAGCCATAACAACTTCTAAACATATTACTTAGTTCTCTAAACTAATAAGCCATAACAACTTCTAAAGGAGGTAGAGTGGGTGATCTCATCTCGGATCCAGTTTGAATGGTTCAACTATTATTGACAACTTCCTTCTTATTGGCTTTTGGTGACATGATTTTGGCATTTTCTATTATTCCCATACATAAAGCCAATCTGATGTGATCCGGATCTGGTGGCATCTCTAAGCAAATAACAACAAGAAGAAATAAGATTAGAAAATGATGAAACCAATGTAGCTAAGTCTCCAAGATCTATCTCAATGGGGATCCTATGATGCTCAAGTTAGTATGGAATCATTAATAGTAGTCACTCAAAGAGGATCTTTGAGGCTTAGCTAGAGTTTCACAAAAAAAGCTCGGAATTCCTCCTTTTATAGATATATCAAATCTATCAAATGGAATGAAACCTCCTCCTTTTATAGGCGGGTGCAAGGTATTTTGATTGACTTAAAATTCTATGATTATTAAACTCATTTTTGCTTTATACTTCTTAAAGCCCATTCTATCTAAGGCTAACTGAATGCTAATATGATGCCAAACAGTTCAGCTAAGGAAGATAGTCATAAATCTGATAATTATAGGTTGACAGAAGTTTATCTTATCAATGACTTTACTCTTCCTTGCACCTACCGCTATATTTGTTTGAAACCTTTGCTTTTATGATGATCAGTACATGAAAAAAAATAAAAAAAGGGCAAAAGGAAAAAGAAGTAAGCTTATATTTGCTTGGATTTGATTGTGGCATTGAGAAATCCCTTCGTCATTTGAAATCAAATGATTTTGCCATGGTTACTCACCCTCTGGCTATCATTGAGGAACATGCCATGATTAGATCAATTATGGAGAATACTCGATCCAATCAAGTGGCATCTTCTTCTATAAATGATGCGAACTTTAACGAAATGAACTCCAACAACCAAAGCCAAAAAAAAGGGCAATGTAGAGGGAAGCAGAATAAAGAGAGGGGGTTGAGAAGGCTCGCCTTTAAGCAAAGACTTGAAGGTTTTTTTATTTTCTCTGATTTTTATGTGCAAAGGTTTGGCAAGAAAGAGCACATATGTAGAAAAGAGCGATAAATAGAAGCTTTGACTCCAGCAATAATTATCCTTATTGTAGTTATGAATCACTAAATCTTTATAACTTTTGTTAATGGGTTTCTCAAACCGCTCGTTAAGGAACATGTAAAAAAAAAAATATTGATTGCCTTTTAACTTTTCTAGTAAATATTTAAAGTATCTATTTTTTTATTAAAAACAAAGCATATTTTTCTAAACATCTTTCTTTTTAAATAGCAATCTAACTATTAAATACGTTCATGGATTTCTTCCACTTAATTAGTCTCAATCACTTTCTTTTTTTAGACTAACCAATTGAATGTCTTATTTTTTCCATAAATTTTTTTAAAATAAAATGATTCTATTACGTTATTCATCTTTCTTTTATATTTAATGAGAGAGGTTAATGAACTGAAGTCTCATATCTACTTTTTGAATAAAATAGGAGCTGAGTTAACCAACATAAAATGTAGTTAATATTTGAATTTATATCAATATTTGATGATATAAATTAAGCAAATTGTTAAATTAAATTTATACTTTTACCAATTGGGCTGGGCTCTAATATTTGCCAATAGAGTGGTTTATTTTTTTCTTATTTGGTTGAAAGGATATGTGATTACATTTAATGGCCGGCTTGTTATTAAAAGAAGAAAGATGCTTGAAAAAGTATCTTACATGTATTTCTTCTCTAGTTTTATTTTCAATTAAGAACGGCTCTTTAAAAATTTGTTACGAAGTTCAAAAATAACCAATATATAATTTATTAAATGCTCCGTAATGATTGTCCCCAGACATTCGTTAACAAAACCCAATCTTTATTTTAATATCATTAGAGGCTGCTTTGGTTATTCACAAAACTCATTAATGCTGTTAGAGGGTGGTTGGATAGAGATTTGCAACAAAGCACGGAGGCAAACAGGGGATATAAGCGCAATATGGGTCAAATTTAGTGGATCAAAAGTAATTTTTTTAAAATTAATCAAGATGTTTAAATTTTTTAGAGTAGATTTTTTATGGTACAAATTTTGTACTATAAAATGCTAGGCCCTATTCCAGACCCGGATGACTATTAAATATGAACAAATAAATAATATTTAATAGGTGCCCGTAGGCGGTAAATCATGGATATATATATACGGTACTCTGCAGTATAATGTTTTGTATTCATTTTGAAACATTAAACATTTTAACTAAAGATGAGGTACCGAAGGGAAGAACGTACCACAAAAATCGCGTCAAGCTAAGGGAAGTCAGGATCAAAGGAAACATCATCTCGGTACCCGCGCACACCCACTCAGGCAAAAGAAAACGACGAGTACTTCGTGGCGTTGCCCCCGCAGTAAGCTCGATTTTTTTTTTTTTTTTTTTTTAACCGTTGAAGAAAACGACAAGAAACAACCCATAAGGCAGCTGGAGTCACCCCTTCACTGTGCCATGGTGGCCAAAGTATCCTTATAACCATAGAACCGACGAACGCTAATCTCACACTCCCACCCATGGCCGCTCACCCCGTCCTCCCTTCTCCCTTCTCTACCGGCCTCCCCCTCAAATCCCCTCCCCCTCCCCGAAGAAACCCCTCCCGTTCTCCTCTCCTCGCCCCTGTCTCCGCCCGATCCGTTGGCCGCCCCCTCCGCGCCGCCGTCATCGGCGCCGGCCCCGCTGGAGCCTCCGCCGCGGAGGCCCTTGCCGGTGGCGGCGTGGAGACCTACCTCATCGAGCGCAGCCCTGCCGGCTCCAAGCCCTGCGGCGGTGCCATCCCCCTGTGCATGCTTGACGAATTCTCCCTCCCGGCCCACCTCGTTGACCGCCGCGTCACCCGCATGCGCATCCTCTCCCCATCCAACATCGCCGTCGACTTCGGCCGCTCCCTCCTCCCTGGCGAGCACATCCCCATGCTCCGACGCGAGGTCCTCGACGCCTTCCTCCGCTCCCGCGCCCAATCCCGCGGCGCCCACCTCCTCCCCGGCCTCTTCACCTCCCTCGAACCTCCCTCCTCCCTCTCGTCCGGCGAGCCCTATTTAATTCACTATACATCATCCCCCGCCCCCGGTGCTCTCGCCGGAACCCCCTCCACCCTCGCCGTCGACGTCATCGTCGGCGCCGACGGGGCCAACAGCCGCGTCGCCCGATTCATCTCCGCCGGCACCTACTCCTCAGCCATCGCCTTCCAGGAGCGGATCCGCCTCCCTCCGGCGAAGATGGCCTACTATGAGGACCTCGCCGAGATGTACGTTGGTAGCGACGTGTCGCCGGACTTCTACGGGTGGGTTTTCCCCAAGTGCGACCACGTGGCGGTGGGCACTGGCACGGTGTTGTCCAAGCGGGAGATCAAGAAGTACCAGGCCGGCATCCGGGCTCGGGTCCGGCCAAAGCTCGCCGGCGGGGAGGTGATCAAGGTGGAGGCGCACCCGATTCCGGAGCACCCGCGGCCGCGGCGGGTGGTGGGTCGGGTGGCACTCGTGGGCGACGCCGCCGGGTACGTGACGAAATGCTCCGGCGAGGGGATCTACTTCGCCGCCAAGTCCGGGAGGATTTGCGGCGAGGCGATCGTTAGGATTTGGAACGAGAACACCAAGGGCATGGTGACCGAAGAGGATTTGAAGAGAGAGTATTTGAGGAAATGGGACGGAGAATACCTGTGGATGTTCCGGTTCTTGGATCTCTTGCAGAGGGTGTTCTACGGGAGTAACGCCGCGAAGGAGGCGCTGGTGGAGCTCTGCGGGGACGAGTACGTGCAGAGGATGACCTTCGAGAGCTATTTGTACAAGAGGATGGCGGTGGGGGACTGGCGGAAGGATCTGGGGTTGGCGTGGAATACGGTAGGGAGTTTGATGAAGGCAGGCATTATGGGGAAGAATGTGGAGAGATTGAGGACCTTAGTGGAGGAGTGCTAGCTATGCTCTAAAATTATTTTGTAGTCTGTTTCTAACTGTATTAACGTGAGATGTATATTTCTGCTTTGATTTTAAGGATTGTTTCTATCCCCGCCAGTCTTTGCTGTAGTGTATGGCTTTGCCGATGCGCTATCTCGGTGAAAGAGGTTTCATACAGCTTCCTTTCCTGCTGCATTAATGGCTAGCCTGGAAGTTTTAAATGGGTAATCAAATCAGCTGCTGATGTCCTTGTTTTGGAACATCCTTGGGCTGCTAACATCACTGGGGTTGTATGGCTATACTGGAGCTCTTTCAGGACCCTTGTAGGGATGAGGTTGACGAGCAAAGAAAGTATGATCTACTGTTGAAATTGCGAATCCATCCAAATACCGAACTTTTCTGTGGTCAGCGTATTGCCAGGTTAAGTCTCTCTATTGGCGGGTCTATTCTTTCTCCCGCATCTAGGTGGCCAACCTCGCCGAGAGAGCGATGTGCAATGGGTAGCGATGCAGCTCCATGGCCCGATCGAGGTCTCATGAACTCTTTTTTTTTTTTTTTTCATGGGCAAACTTTTTTGGGCCATGTATATGGATGGATACTTTTAGATCCACGGACCGGCCGTTCGCATGAGCACTGGTAATCTATACTCGAGCATTCGACTTGGCCCGACTGGTAATCTACGCACTGGACCGACAGTCCATCACTCTTGATCCGATCTATTGGGGTCTACAACTTCACCAAGACGACTAACATCCTTTTTCACTGTGCATTTTTCAAACAAAGAATCTCTTTCCACTCTGCATTTTTCAAACAAAGAAGATGACTATAGGATCGAATTCGCTTTCCGTGGTCAACTAGTCGTCCCATACCTTCTTCGTGTCTCATGTGTATGGAACTTGGTCTTTTTAGCTTGCAGCTTAATTGAAGCAGGTAGGGAGCTCTAGTGCACATCAGCTCCCCATCTAGGTAGCCATATCTGGTGCCACCCTTTACTTTGACTTTGTTCCTTCGGCTCTTCTAACAACTGGAGTCTGGTAAGATAAAATTTTGAGGCCTCAAGGTCTACTGGTCAGGTTGGAGAGGATGTTGAATACATGGTAAGGTTGCAAATGGATCAAATCAACTTGTGATTTGGCTTGATCTTGACTTGATTACATCCAATCTAATTTGTATTTAAAGACCCATAGTACTTGCTAACATCCCTTTTTTTGGGGTTTTCCTTTATCTTTTTGAACTATTGGAGATAGGGTTTGTCTTTAAGCTTCTTCAGAATTGGTTGCCTGGAGGTATTTAGTAAGGTAAACTTATCTTTGCATCATGGTGGATTACTTAAGTTCTACAGTGTAGTCTTGTAGTTGCTTCACTTTTTATCACCTCCTTTCTGATCTTCTCTATGCTTCTTCTGAGGTTAGGATAGCTGCCTCACACTTCCCTGTGAAAGTTTCCTTAACTTTAATGTAATTTTTTACTTAGCTCAGTAGCTTGATCATATCCTTTAACTCCTTTTTGCTTAATGAGAAGCTACAGGAAAAATCTAAGAATATATGCATGAGAGCAGCAATTATGATGAACTGTAGCAGATCTTTAACTTCTAAAGTTTTGTCATTGAAGCGCTTGATGTAATCTTACAAAAGCTCGCCCTTCCACCGCTTCAATAGCATTAAACTCATATTGGTTTTCCTCTAGTTGATATTGCTAATGAAATGGTTAACAATTGAGCTCTTTAAACAAAGTAATCAACCTTGATATAAGGTCGAAGTACCAAGTCTGAGCTACTTTCTTTAGGATGACTAGAAATACCCTACATATGATTGCGTCCAAGGCTCCATGGACCATCATAAGAGTCTTATATATCTTTAGATGATCTTTAGGATTACCTAAACTATCATATTGCTCCATCTAGGACATCTTAAAATTAGGAGGTAGTGACTCTTTTATGATCTCCTCCATAAAAGGAGGATCCATCTCCACATCAAGGTCATCCAAAAGATTTGATTTCTTTTGAATGTCCTTTATTACCACCCTAAGGTGTTCATTCATGTCACCAAGTTAGCTCTTTAGGTTAGTGTCCTCTAGTGTAGTTCTTTGGGAGGCAATTGAGGACTCTCTAATGCTAGTTCCATCCGCCACTCCATATATATTCTCTCTCCAGGGTCTTTGAGTCGCCTGAAGATCTGCTAGGGCCAGATCTTGATGATCTAGCAGTAGCAGCGCTGGTTGCACTGCTTATGCTTGATTGGAGATCAGGTTTTAGATTAGATTGATGAGGGCCTGAACATATTGTTGCAGTTCTCGAAACAATTAGCGATGACTACTTCTAAAGGAGGCAAACGGATGATTTGGCGTCAGATCCAATTTGAGTGGTCTAACTATTATTGACATGTTCTTTCCTATTGTTTTTTGGTGGCATGATTTTGTCTTAGTTTTTTATTATTCCCATAGATAATGCCAATTTGATGTGACCCAGATTTGGTGGCATCTCCAAGCAGTAACAATAAAAAGAAACATGATTAGAAAATGATGAAACTGATGTGACCAAATCTCCAGGATCTATCTTAATGGGGATCCTTTGATGCTCAAGTTAGTATGGAATCATTAATGGTAGTGACTCAAATGGAATCTCTGAGGCCTAGCTAGAGGTTCTCAAAAAAGGCTTGGAATTCCTATTTTTATAGTTATAACAAATCTATCAAATCGAATCAAACTTCCTTTTTTTATAGACGAGTATGAGGTATCCTGATTGGCTTGAAATTCTATGATTACTAGGACTCATTTCTTCTTAATTCTTCTTGAAGCCCATTCTGTCTAGGACTAATTGAGTGTTAATATGGTACTGACTAGTTCAATTAAAGTAGATAGCCACATGTCTGATAATTATAAATTGACAGAAGTTTACCTTATCAATCACCTTGCTCTCTCTTGCGTCTACCACTATATTCGTTTGAAACCTTCGCTTTGATGATGATTAGTACATAGGGAAAAATAAAAAAGAGAGCAAAAGTGAAAAAAGTTAAGTATATGTTTGCTTGGATTCGATTGTGGCACTGAGAGATCCCTTTATCATTTGAAATCTAATGGCTCTGCTATGGTTACTCATCCTCTGGCCATCATTGAGGACCGCCGCATGATCAGATCAATCATGGAGAATACTGGATCCAATCAAGTGGCATCTTCTTCTTTGGTATAAATGATGGGGACTTCAATGGAATGGACTCCAACAGTCAAAGCAAAGAAATGGGCAATGTAGAGAGAAGCAACATAAAAGAGGGTGGGTTAAGGGGCTCGCCTTTAGGTTAGAGACTTAAAGTTTTATTTTAGTTTTTCCTCCCTATTGTTATGTGCAAAGATTTGGCATGAGAAAACAAAGATGAAGAAAAGAGAGATGGATAGAAGCTTTAACTCCCTTAATATAGTTATAAATTATTAAATCTTTATGACTTTTGTTAATGAATATCCCAAATCACTCATTAAGGAACATGTAAAAAATATATATTGATTGCTTTTTAACTTTTCTAATAAATACTTAAAGTATCTATGTTTTTTTGATTGAATATAAAGCACACTTTCCTAAACATCTTTCTTTTTAAATAACAATCCAGCTATTAAATATATTCATGTATTTCTTCCATTTTGTTTAGTCTCAATCACAAATTTTTTTTTTTTAGACTAACCAATTAAATGTCTTATTTTTTTATAATTTTTTAAAAAATAAAATGATTCTATTACATATATACTTTTTGAATAAAATAGGAGCAAGCTAACCAACTTAAAATGTAATCAATATTTGAATTTATAGCAATATTTAATGATATAAATTAAGTAAATTATTAAATTAAATTTATACTTTTATCAATTGGACTGGGCTCTAATATTTGTCAGCAGAGTAGTTTATCTTTTTGTTATTTGGTTGAAAGGTTATGTCAATACATTTAATAGTCGGATTGTTTTTAAAAGAAGAAAGATGCTTGGAAAGATACATTTAATAGTCTCTAGTTTTATTAATATATAATTTATTAAGCACTACGAAGTTCAAAAATAATTAATATATAATTTATTAAATGCTCTTTAATGATTGTCCTCGAACACCCGTTAACAAAACCCAATCGTTTTTTTTAATATCATTAGAGGCTGCTTTGTCATTCACAAAACTCATTAATGCTGTTGGAGGGTGGTTAAATAGAGATTGCAACAAAGAACGTAGGCCTAATGGGATGGAATAATGAGTTTGCAATAGATCACTCTCTTGGTGAAGCCGATGTAATTGTTATTTTTTAAGACAGGGTATACAAGTGCAATATGGGTCAAATTTAGTGGATCAAAAGTATTTTTTTTTTCTTTTAAAAATTAATCAAGATGTTTAAAATTTTTTCATGCAGATTTTTTGTGGTATAAATTTTGTACTATAGAATCGGATGATTATGATAATATTAACAAATAAATAATATTTAATAGGTGCCTGCAGGCGGTAAATCATGGATGAAAGATGTCCGCTTCTATTCGAAATGGATATACAGCAGTTATTCAAATATATATATATATATATATATAGCACTCTGTATAATGTTCTGTAATCATTTTGAAACATTTTAACTAAAGATGAGGTACTGAAGCGAAGAAAGAACCACAAAATTGCGTGCGTCACGCGGGACGGAAGTCAGGTTCAAAAGAAACATCATCTCGGTGCCCGCGCAAACCTACCCAGACAAAAGAAAACGACAAGCACGAATGAGGCATCGCGGCATTGCCCGTAAGTTTGCTCCATTTTTTTTTTAAACCGAAGAAGAAAACGACAAGAAACAACCCACAAGGCAGTTGGAGTCCCACTTCATGCTGCCATGGTGGCCAAAGTATCCTGAAAGCCAGAGAACCGACGAACGCTAAGCTCAGTGCTACCACCCATGGCCGCTCACCTCCTCCTCCCTAATCCCTTCTCTACCGGCCTCCCCCTCAAATCCCCTCCCCTTCCCCGAAGAAACCCCTCCCGTTCTCCTCTCCTCGCCCCTGTCTCCGCCCAATCCGTTGGCCGCCCCCTCCGCGCCGCCGTCATCGGCGGCGGCCCTGCTGGAGCCTCCGCCGCGGAGGCCCTTGCCGGTGGCGGCGTGGAGACCTACCTCATCGAGCGCAGCCCCGCCGGCTCCAAGCCCTGCGGCGGTGCCATCCCCCTCTGCATGCTTGACGAATTCTCCCTCCCGGGCCACCTCGTGGACCGCCGCGTCACCCGCATGCGCTTCCTCTCCCCATCCAACCTCGCCGTCGACTTCGGCCGCTCCCTCCTCCCTGGCGAGCACATCCCCATGCTCCGACGCGAGGTCCTCGACGCCTTCCTCCGCTCCCGCGCCCAATCCCGCGGCGCCCACCTCCTCACCGGCCTCTTCACCTCCCTCGAACCCCCCTCCTCCCTCTCCTCCGGCGAGCCCTATTTAATTCACTATACATCATCGCCCGCCCCCGGTGCTCTCGCTGGAACCCCCTCCACCCTCGCCGTCGACGTCGTCGTCGGCGCCGACGGGGCCAACAGCCGCGTCGCCCGATGCATCTCCGCCGGCACCTACTGCTCAGCCATTGCCTTCCAGGAGCGGATCCGCCTCCCTCCGGCAAAGATGGCCTACTACGAGGACCTCGCCGAGATATACGTTGGGAGCGACGTGTCGCCGGACTTCTACGGGTGGGTTTTCCCCAAGTGCGACCACGTGGCGGTGGGCACTGGCACGGTGGCGTCCAAGCCGGAGATCAAGAAGTACCAGGCCGGGACGAGGGCTCGGGCCCGGCCGAAGATCGCCGGCGGGGAGGTGATCAAGGTGGAGGCGCACCCGATTCCGGAGCACCCGCGGCCGCGTCGGGTGGTGGGTAGGGTGGCACTCGTGGGCGACGCCGCCGGGTACGTGACGAAATGCTCCGGCGAGGGGATCTACTTCGCCGCCAAGTCCGGGAGGATTTGCGGCGAGGCGATCGTTAGGATTTGGAACGAGAACACCAAGGGCATGGTGACCGAAGAGGATTTGAAGAGAGAGTATTTGAGCAAATGGGACGGAGAGTACCTGTGGATGTTCCGGTTCTTGGATCTCTTGCAGAGGGTGTTCTACAGGAGTAACGCCGCGAAGGAGGCGCTGGTGGAGCTCTGCGGGGACGAGTACGTGCAGAGGATGACCTTCGAGAGCTATTTGTATAAGAGGATGGCGGTGGGGAACTGGCGGAAGGATCTGGGGTTGGTGTGGAATACGGTAGGGAGTTTGATGAAGGCTGGCATTATGGGGAAGGATGTGGAGAGACTGAGGACCTTAGTGGAGGAGTGCTAGCTATGTTCTAAAAATCCTTTTCTCTTGTATTATTTTGTGTCTGTTTTTAACCGTATTTACGTGAGATGTATATTATTTCTGCTTTGATTTTAAGGCTTGTTTCTATCCCCACCAGTCTTTGTTGTAGCGTCGCTTAGCCGATGCAGTTATCTCGGTGAAAGAGGTTTATGAAGCTTCCTTTCCTGCTGCGTTTAATGTCTAGCCTGGAAGTAAGTTTTACGTGGGCAATAAAATCAGCTGCTGATATCCTTGTTTTGGAGCATCCTTGGGCTGCTAACATCACTGTTTGTATGGCTATCTTGGAGCTCTTTCAGGGGGGGGGGGATGAGGTTGACGAGCAAAGAAAGCATAATCTACTGTTGCAATTGTGAATCCATCCAAATACCGAACTTTTCTTCTGGAGTTAATTGATCTTCCCTCAGCGTATTGCCAGGGGTAGGGATGCAGCTCCATGGCCCGATCGAGGTCTCATGAACTTTTCTGGTCAAGTCTATGGATGGATTCTTTTCTTTTAGATCCTCGGACCGGCCGTTCCCATGAGCACTGGTAATCTATACTCGAGCATTCGACTTGGCCCCTGACAGGATAGGTGATGAATCATTTTTGATCCGACCTATTGGGGTCTACTACTTCACCGAGACAACTAGCATCCCTTTCTTTCTACTGCGCATTTTTCAAACAAAGAAGATGACCATAAGATCGAATTCGCTTTCCGTGGTAAACCAGTCGTCCCATACCTTCTACGTGTCTCATGCCTGTGGAACTAGGTCTTTTTTGCTTGCAGCTTAATTGAAGTAGGTAGGGAACTCTAGTGCACATCAGCTCCCCATTTGGGTGGTAGCCATATAGAGTGCGACCCTTTACTTTGACTTTGTTCTCTTGGCTCTCCCAACAACTGGAGTCTCGTGAGATAAAATTTCAGGGCCTCAAGATCTGCTGGTCAAGTTGGAGAGGATGTTGAATGCATGATAAGGTTGCAAATGGATCAAATCAACTTGTGATTTGGCTTGATCTTGACTTGATAGGATTAAATCTAAAAATTTGAATCCAATCTAAATTTTAAACTGGATACAGATCTAATATTTTTTTGGCCCAACTTATGGTCCTATCTACCTAGCATATCATTCAAATCTAATTTAGGTCAATAGAAAATAGGCTCGACCTAATCCAAATCCAATCTAACTCATAAACCTTAATTATATATATCTTATTTTTCTTCATTTTAGTTATCTTTATCAATTCATTAAATTAACTCTAATTTAAATTAATTTTTCTTTTCATCTTAACAATTATATCTCTTCTCATCCTTTTTTTCATTTAAATATATCTAAATATTTTATTTCATTATTTATTTTGGTGGATTCTTTTTTATAATATTTTAAGTATATCAACAAAAATTTTAAACACCATAATTTATAAATTTAAAGATAATTATTTACTTGAATAGAATTAAAAGTTTTTGCATAAAAATCTAAGTTTAAATTGGCTTTCTTTAATCTCATTTAATTTTTTTAATGAATTTATATTTAACTATTGATTACTATATTTTAGCTATAAAATAGTAGGCAGATGCTTGACTCAAATGTAAATACGATCTGATCCAAATTTATCCTGAACCTCAATATTTCAGGTTGGACCTGAATCTCACTTGATTCTAAATAGATCCGAATGATCCATTAGGTCTAAAATTCTTTTTATGAACCCAACAACCTAACCCAATCAACAAATGGACTAAGTGTCCAAAATTATGATATGAATATAAAATTAGATCAAACCGAGATTAAGTATGATCCAACTTGGCCTAACTCATTTGTAACCCTAAACATACTCTGCTTTTACCAAATGAAGTCATCAAAGCTACACCTAGCATGGATTTGCCCAAATTTTGCCATGCTCAGTTGAGATTTTGGCCATTGGATTGAGCCCTAAACAAACTCGAGACAGGCATAAGGTTTAGCCTTTTTAAGCCCAATCCAACCTGTACTAATCCTATGGCCTTGTTTGGGAAATGAGATGATAAGTGGCTTTTGTAAAGTATATGCATGAGTAAGAGGTTCTTAAAACAATATTTGGTTGGTCATCGAAAAGAGGCTTCAGAAATATACATTTTTAAGTGTCTTATGTTTGGTTGGCCACCTATTTTCTTAAAAAGTAAGTAACAATATCATTTTTGCCTCTAGATATAAGATGCAAGTTTATGAATTCATGAACTTTTTCTATCCCTGACAATAATAATTAGAACATATTACAAATTTAATATCAACAAGAAAAAGATAAGCAAATATCAAGAAAATTTTTCAAGAATTTTGCAAGGATTTTTTATTTTTTCAAGCCAGTTGCATTTTTAGCAATGTAAAAAATAGTGGCTTCCTTCTCCATAAAAAAGTGACTTTTCCATCTCCTGAATGAGTTTTCTATTATCTATTTTAAATCCTCCAACTAAACAAAGGTCAGTTTTTTACTTTCCCATGAAAGCCTTTTTTCTATATATAGTTTTTCCTAACCAATGAGTCCTATACTTAACTTATCATGATTTTATATTATTTATTTTATATATAATATTTTTTTAAAAAAAAGGAAAGATTAGATTAGGTTGAGCAAGATGGCCATGCTCGGGCATATAGAAATTGTATCAGGCTAGTTTGGAGCTTTGCATTTTAGGTCTAAGGTTGAACAAGGACAAGCTCATGTCTAACATAATTCCATTGATATGAGACCTAGGTCTGGCTTGTATTTGGTCCAACTAACATAAGCTACAATATAAGTAAAATAAACAGTATATTCATTAGGAGATTAAAGTAGAATCTCACCAATCAATCATGAGATTATGCATGAAGTTAAATACCTTATCAATAAATAAGTTTTGACAAGAAAACTTGAGATACCATGTGAAACAAGCTCACAAAAAAGTCCATCCATATAAGACTTAGGTCCAACTTTTAATGGCTTGACATATGTTGAAGTGTAGGTTAAATAGAGAGTAACCTTATTAGGAAGTTGAAGTGAAATCTCATAGATGAACCATGAGACTATGCATGAAGTTAAACATCTTAGTAATAGACAAGCCTACAAAAGAGCGAACTTGGAATACTAGGTAAAGCAAACTCACAAGGAGGTGTAGAAGCAAAATTTAAAATGAAGTATTATAAAGATTGTGTCTCAATGTTGCAAGAGAGGATGGTTCCTAGGGGTTTTGCATTAAGTTTCTATTAAGGAAATCATTTTATTACATTCTAAGTTACAGAAGATATCGACACCCACTATCTGTCACCATTAATAAGCTTTTTAGATAAACCATTTTTCATCTTTTCTTAGATCTTTACCATACTCCACCTTCATTTATCCTAATGCAGTCCAAAACCTTGTTTGCAAATATTTGGCTATTTTTATAATGAATTTCATAAATTTCTTCATCCAAATAAAGTTTTAGAGCTTGGATTTAGGGCCAAATCTATTTTAAAACCTTCTTAACCATACCTTAGCTTAACCTCTATCTTCTCTTGACTTAATTTGGCCTAACTAGTCCTAAATATCTATTTTCTTATTTTTCTATATTTTTGGATTAATTTCTCTTGTCAATCTTTAATTAGGCCATCATATTATATATCATTTTGCATCCAAATTACATCATTAGCCAACAACCTTGCCTATGGGCCACAAGCACATTTTAAGTCATGCACAATACAATTTGATCATGAACCTTAGATCCACACTTGATAAAATTTAACCTATTATTTATTTTTTTATACTTAGTTGAAATACCAATTGCACCTCATTCCCTAAAATTCACTTTCATCAAAATCTCTTGCCTTATCACTCACCCTTCATCTAATTGTCTCCGTACTTTGGCTAAAATCTCTATCTAGATCAAAAATATTCTTTAATAGTCACCCTAATACCATCTCTTAATTATCACATGCTTACATCCTAAGACCACATTATCCTAAATCATAATGCCTAGTCCTTTTACAACTCTTCAAATCTCTTTTATACCTATTAGATCTAATCCACTTTTGCAGCTATAGTCTTTCCCAAAATAAATTTTATTAAATGCCATTCTCTTTATATATGCCTACAATATTCCCATATATTAACCAAATACATCTATAACTATATTAATGTCCTCCTCCTGTGCAAAGTGTTTAAGAATGCATATTCTATTCTAGGCTTTCTTCTTTGCACCATTTTTCCTCTCTTAACAAGATAAACAAAAGATCTCTACCCCAATAAATTAGTCCCATCTCTAATTAAGTAAAAATCTATAATATGCATTTGCGTAATTAGACGTTTTATATTTAGTTTCTTTAAATCGATCACCTCTCCTCTTATCTTATCTTCTTAACCCTAAATATTTCTTAAGCCCCTGCCATTATTTCTAAATCTATGATTATTTGCATTAATATCTTTTTCTACATTAGATTTACCCTCATTTAACCTTTTATCCTCATTAATCCTATCCTACCAAAGCATGAGAAAATGTAACTTTCTTCTCTTTAAAATTTGCATAGTCCTATACATTTATCATAGGACTACATAAACAATCCTTGTGAATTTATTTCTCCCAGTCCTAATTTTTTTACACTCCTCACGTAATTTTTAGATCTCAAGAATATCCTACAACCTTGAATAATAACCCTTGATTTCTTCTCTCTCTATCTACAAATAGACCCTTTCTTTCATAAGAATATGAGAAAAAATTAGAGATCCTTGGAAAATTATGTAAAAATTGAAAGCCCAACCTTAAGATCGTTCCTCTCCATCACATTCTCTTTTCTTTAACCCTTTTCTAGTTCAAAAGAATCCTAAATTTAGCAATTAGCTGCTTCTAGAAGCCATTAAGAAGACTATAAGATTTATTCTTTAGTTAAGAATCTCTTAGTAGAAGCTAAAAATTAAGAGAAAGGATGAAGGAGTTCAAGGCTCTACACTGACCTTTCCTCCTCTCCCTCTTCTACTCTCTTCTCTCCTTGTTGTTTCTCTATTTTTCAATTCTTTAAATATTCTTATAACTACTTTTTGCTTATTTTTTAGTAAAAAAAAAAGAATGTTATGAGACTCTAATTAAATTTGAGAAACTCTACGTATGATGGGGAGCTTATTGATGTGTTCTTTAACTCCTATCTAATACTGAAACAAAAGCTTATCCTTACCTTATCAAAACTTTTCTTAGGTTTTTTTTATTTATTCAATTTAAATCTTGATGAAGTCTAAGCTAATTTCATTAGTAGTAGCCAACAAGTATTTTTCTTCTATAAGGAGGAGCTAGATGAAGCCTGCAAAGAGTGGGGCATTAGTTTAATCATGAAGTTATAGAAAGGTTTATGATGGATAGTTGGAAGCTTGGGAGAGTTTAAGACATTTTTTATAGTAAAAGACTATTATCTATTTTATTTTTCATCTGAGGAAGTTTACTCCGAAGTTCTCTCAAAGAGCATAGGTGGTAGTCATTTAAGTGTTCTTCTTTGAGCCTTCAGTACTAAACTTTCAATATGTTAAAACTTCAATAAATCAAGATAACTGTTAAGTATATCTTATAGATTGACCCTTCAGCTTAGGAATAATGGAGAACCTTTAAAATTGCTTTTGCTACTGGCAAAGCCTTGAAATTCAATAGTTTTATTTTTTAAAAAAAATGCTTTTGAATTTGGAAGGGTGTTTATTCAAGTGAACATTATAGAGCATTTGTTGCTAGGGCAAATGTTGTAGATGAAGACTTTTATTGGTAAGCTTTAAAGAGAATCTACTCTTCCTTTGCTATGCTTGTAGTAGGGTTGGCTATCAAGAGATCAAGTGCACATTCAAACCGGTAGAGAATTCAGCTTCTAATATGATGGGCTTGACTCTAATGTTAATCAAGGGGTTTACAACACTTATAAAAAGGAAACTAGGATCTCATTGCTAGAATCAAACTATACAAGCCCAGGTGCATAAGAGATAAAATAAATGAAGTAGGAAAGATAACAAGGCAAAGGTTATATAGGGTAAGGATAGTCCCTCGCATAGTTTGGACAAAATCCTTGATCAAGTCTAGAAGCCCATTATTGAAGTGTCAAATGTCTCCTCAGCTATTTTATGATAATATTAGTGTACCACATATGAATATTAATCTTACATTCCATGCTTGATTAGAATGCATGTAATCGGATGATTACTTTGTGAGAGAAAAAGTTATTGAAGATAGCTTAATTTTTTTGACAGAAGTTAAAGATAATTTGATTACTTATTATATTTCAACAAAGTAGCAATTCATAAATTTTTTTCACGAAATTGCTATCTTGGGATATATTTCAATCTTTGTTTCAAACCTAGCTTTCATATTATTCCTCAGTCTAATTTGAGGAAAAGTCAAAAGTAAATTAAACTATATCAAAATTTAAAAATTCAAAAATCAAATTTGAAAATTCAAAACTCAAACTCAAAAGTTCAAAATTTGAACTTTGGTCCTCTCAAGTGATTGATAAGAAAGCCAAGTAAATCAAGATTTGAAGATTCTGATTCTCTCAAGTGGTTGATAAATGAATTAAACCAAATCAAAATTTGGGAATTCAAAAATTGAATTCTAATACTCTCAAATAATTCTAGGTTACCATCATAGTTTGATTTTTCATAAAAATTAGGATAATAATTTTGCTACCAAAATCTCTTCTCTTGTACAACTATACATAATAAATTATATGTTTGTGATGTATTGTACCGAAAAGTATATCAACAAAGAATTTATATTTTTTCATTTTATTATTGAGCAAAGTCACCCCTTTAGATGAAAAAGGAGTCATCTAGATTTTATTTTCATATTTTTATATTATTTTTATATTTTTGACCAAGAAAGGTAGTATGTTCTGAAGTTTCAAAAGAGATATAAATATTATTTTTATATGTTTAAAGTAGAGAAACAATATATGTATAAGGTAGCTTAGATGGTTGCAATATATCAGTTGTAAAAGCTTAATACTTGTACACAAGCTCTTGTGACTACCAATAACTCTTGATCTTATCCATTATTGAACAATCAAGAGCACCAAAAGTGTCATAAAGAATTTTGAATTTGTATAAATAATCATCAAAAGAAACTATTGCAGCACAAATCTGATATGTTCATTATTTGCAAATCTAATTTTGAATTTCATATCATTTTGCTAATTCACTAGCGTTATAGTATTAATTTTCTCTATCCTCTGATTTGATTTCATTATTTACAAATCAATATGTTTATTCTTATCTAAAGTAGGTAGGAAATTGTTATTTTAAATATTTGTTCAAGTATTGACATTTAACATTTCAAGGTTGTAAACAAAGATTGCATAATGTTCATTACCTGAATTATATATCGTATACCACAAATAATTGTAATTATTATTCTATTGTAGGGTTTGAGTTTTTAATACTTGGCTTTATATCTTGTCCTTACCCTGATTTTGGTTAGATTTTCTCTCATATTAATTCTTGAGTAAATGTTATTTTAGTGTTAAATAAATTATACTAATTAGAGGTGATAGAAACTTGAACTAGCCCATGAATCCGATCTGAACCCATTCGAAAAAATAAGGTTAGGGTTTTTTTTTTTTTGACCTAAACCTAAAATGAGCTAAAAATTTAAGGGCCGAATTCAGACATAGGTAACCTGAAATGTTCTAAAAAATAGTATTTATTGGAAAATGCATGAGCTTTGATCACCATTCATAAGTAATTATTCAAATATGAGGGCGAGATATATTTTCAATTTCATTTGTTTTAAATTTTAAAATTTTATCTAGATGGCATTATATAATTTTATAAATTATCATTTAAATTAGTTACATGGTTAATTTTTTTGTATTTTATATTTTTTGATAGGATTAGAAATGTATTTTTCTAAGTTAAATATTATTAAAAACTTGACATCAAGAGCTTCAAACATCCTTATGAAGTGGATGGGCATGACTTTCTTTTTTTATTTATAGGATTAAGCATATTTCTAACATTTGCTTATTTTATTTTATAATATTATTAATAATTTAATATTAATATTTATTTAATTTGAAAGTATATTTTATAGACTTTTACATAAATATATTATTTTAATATTTTATAAATTTATAATTATTATTTTTATTAGTGCTTAATTATGATACAATTTTTTGTCAATCTACTCTCTCATTTAGAGTAATAAATAAGAAAAAAAAAAAAAGAAAAGATTGAATTGATTATTGATATTACTTAAAAAGAATATGAAAGAAAGTGTGTATTGAATTCTTTAAAAAAAAAAAACCTAAATTGATTCGAAATGACCCATGAATGGACTTGAATCCAATTATTTAGGGTTAGGGTTTAGCTTCAATGACTGAAACCCAAAATGATCTGAACCTTAAAATGGCCCAACCCAACTACCACTTGTAATGCTAATTACTGAATTATATATGATTTCATCCGATTAGGTGGATCATAGACACCTAAATTGTGAAAATTATTAACAGCCTCAGTATAGAAAAGGTAAAATGATTGAATTAGGAGAATTGTATCTGTGTTTGCATTCCTGCAAAGAGTAGAGTGGTTAGCCTCAGTATAGAAAAGGTAAAATGATTGAATTAGGAGAATTGTATCTGTGTTTGCATTCCTGCAAAGAGTAGAGTGGTTAATTAGTGACTAAAGATAAATCACCTTGGTGATCAACCTAAATCATCAAGGAAACAGTAGAATGGTTGTAACTAAACCACCATCTTCAATAGAGATCACGATTTCAAAGTCCATCAATATTCTCCAAATTCTATTCAATAGAGATCACGATTTCAAAGTCCGTCGATATTCTCCAAATTCTATCAATCCTACCATGGCCATGGGTACCAATAAAACAGACATAATATTGGCCATTTGTATTAAGAAAACAGGCCTAATATTGAGAGATAGAGGAGAACGTTGAATTAAGAAGTGCCAATTTTCATCCTTTAGTCTTGTTTAGTAGTTTGATGATTAAGAAGTGCCAATTTTTGCCTTTGAGTTTGCTAAGTTTGACAGTTTAGCTCCATAATTTTATCTATCTCTTTTCTCCTTTTTCCAGCACTACCTTACTTTAACCTGCATTTAAATACCAAGAATGATAAAAAGAAAAGAGAGAGAGAGAGAGAGAGAGAGAGAGAGAGAGAGATAAAAAGAGGAGAGAGAAAGAAAGAGATAAATAGAACTGTACCTTAACTTACATTTAAACATCAAGAATGATAGAGAGAAAAAAAAAAAAAAAAAGAGAGAAAGATAAAGATAAAACTGCATAGCATTTAATCAAAAAAAAAAAAAAAAAAAAGAAAAGAGAGAGAAATAAAACTGTATAGCATGCATGTAGCATTGTACCTAAATTTCATTCTAAAGCTTCATCCTAATTTCAATTTGAGATTATTATTATGCCGGTCACCGAAAGTTGGTAGTAAAAGAAAGAAGAAACTGCAAGGCTTAGAGCTTTGTCACGTCCCAATTCAAAAACACCTCGTTTGACGAGAAAGGAATGTCAAAACATTGGCAAGGGTGTCAGTCTCACAAAGGGCAGCGAGAAGACCTTGTTGAAGGAGGTGGTTCGTAAAAGTGGTCTTGAACCCTCTCGAGATCTCTTTTGAGTTCGAATTGGGTTCCAGTGTGACCGTTAGAAGTTTGATTGGCTTGTGGAGGCGGCGGATTTACCTGGTCTGGATGGACTAACATTGTCCGAGGGCCACAGTTCATCAAGTGATCCACCACTGCCGGCTGTGAAATGCTCAAAAACTTTATCTGGCCAGCCAACTGGTAAACGTGGGATCACCATACAACCATGCCAACGAGCTCACAACTAACTCCATGAATGAAAACTGATCTGCACAACCCAATTAAATACAGGCCAAACCAACATCACAACATGAAATTGGAAAATAAATGGCAGGGATTTGGTCATCGATGAAACAGATGGTACAGAACCGTCTACAAATCACAAATTATACAGTGAAGCATTCCATCAATAACTGGGACAAACCATAATAGGAGGGCATTCAGTGGTCATCACAAATTTCCATCACTCAATGGTTAAGTCTAAAGTTCTCCAAATGTGAAAACTGAGGGAAAAAGTAAACCACATGCATAACAATTTAAAAGTTCTGAAGATCTAAATATTCCAAAAGAATCCATCATTTTGTCTATGAAGTGGTATGTTCTGATGCAGATTCTCTAGCTCTGGCAAGAACCTTGTTCTTGAAATCTTCAAGCCTGCAAATGATAAGAAATGTATCATGTCAACGCAACAGCATTTTGCAGCGCATGAATTAGTTTGTCAGTATTAAAAGGATCAAATGATGAATAACAACTATCACTCAAATAAAAAGAAATTTAAAGCTCCCGAAACTGCACACATGCATAGATAAACAAAGGCAGGTACAGCAGCTAGAATAGAATTTAAATTCTCAAGCTTAATCCGAATGAGCAAGGGAAGGTGAAAATTCGGAAGTGGAGATGGTACCTTGTTGGCGATGTTGTTGGACAGCCAGTCAAGCCCCTCGTACAGACCTTCACCAGATGTAGCACAGGTGCTCTGAATGTACCTGAGATAAATAATTCGCACCAATCTTATTATCTAGATCATCTCTAACATAATAACTTGTAAAATGCACATAAATGCACACACATGCCAGAATAGACAGAGTGCGTGCAAATGGAAGTGAGAGGGAGAGATGCGACAATATATCTTCAAAATAGAAGCATAAAAGAGATCCTTAGGTCTCTAGGAGGGTCAGAATGGAGCTCATCTAATCACTAAAGGGAGTCAAGAGTGGAAATGACATGTGACTTAAAATGGATACTAATGTAGAAAAAGAGATGTTACATAGGTGCATGGCAGTTGGATAACAGGAGAGGAAGAGATATCAACCCTTTGAATTGCATGTTGAATTAAAATATAAATCGTATACACAAGGGCATTCTTTTTTCTTCTGGGATTTTATTCAAAAAACAGAAGATGAAGACACAATAAGCTAAAATGCAAACAGCTAGGCATCTATGTATATGGAATGTATCTTTCAATATCATCAACATAGCCCTTGCTAGGACCTCAACAAAATGATTAAGCACAGTCCTTTAAATTTGGAAGACTAATTGCTAAAAAAGGTCAAGATTCGCAGAACATCCCCATATACAATGAATTAATTAAGTGCTTTACCAGTGTCGCTGACGCAGTGAATGCAGACCAAGCTTATCTGTTATTTCAGCAGCATTCATTGCATTCGGTAAATCTTGTTTGTTTGCAAACACAAGCAAGACAGCATCCCGTAATTCATCCTGCATATCACCAAAAGCAAAGTCAGTCACAAGGGAAGTCCAGTCAGTTTTGGACAAGAGATGGACCGGTAACATTTTATTTGTGAAAATAAAGGCAAAAGAAAGGCACAGGTAGCCTGACATACTTTAAGTCAAAAATATGAATACCATGTTTTGTGAATCTTTTTTAAAAAATCATCCATTTATTATACAGCTGCATCTACAAAACATTCCGTGGACACCTAGTAAAATTTACAGGAAAACTTCTGATTCTAAGCGTGCAACTTTACCCAGACATATCAAAATTCATAATACTAGAAATAATTATATTTGGGCATTTTCCACGCCCACTATGGAACAGTTTATGATTCAGTTTCTCATGCCATTAGCAACCATCATCATGCATCAGTAGTCCACGAATAAAATGCACCCAGTTCAAGTCCTTGAAAAAAACTGTTTGTATGTTGCGTATCATTTAAGTAATCAAATAAAAGCATAAGTTGTTTACATTATTTTGTTCAAAATCAGTGACAAGAATAATGACTTTAACCGTTTATATGAAGTTACAAAGAAAAATCTAACAACTACTGATTACTTGTCAACAAGCAATTTACTCAAACAACTTCATTTAATTAAGTTTTTTCAACAAATATATCACGTAAATCTGTTGGATGTCAATAATAAGATAACCTGTAAGATAAATTCATCGAATCAACTTGTATCACAATCAACTAAGCTCATATTTTTTCCACCATTTGAGGTCTTCTTCCATTTTATTTTAGCTAATGACAAAAACAGTCACATTGACTTATGACCAATTTGACCAAGTTTAACCACAAAAACCTCTAGTCACCCAGAAATTAATTAATTAAGCATGAAGCTTTTAACTATATTGCATAAAGCAATTACTACAAACAGAGAGATTGGCTTCTGTTAGAAATATTTTGCTTAGAAATATTTAATATGCTGCAGCATCACTAATGATCATATTATATATATTGCTCTCAATGAATCATATAAACAAAATTAAATTGTGATAATACACTTTCTTTTGGAGCTGATACTGAATTTTAAAGTGCACACAACATATAGGGTATGTGTGTCTACATTTATATTTTTGCATATTTTGGGCATCTACTAGGAAGGTATTGTTAGGTGTTTTCACGAGGAAAGAAGTTACCTCATTAAGCATTCTATGAAGCTCATCTCTGGCCTCAACAACACGATCTCTGTCATTGCTGTCAACAACAAAAATAAGGCCCTGTGTGTTCTGGAAATAATGCCTCCACAAAGGTCTGATCTGTTTTTCATAATATCCACATCAACATAAAATCAGTCAAATGGTAATAGAATATCAGATATTCTTCACAGAATAGCCAAAGAAATGATCATTTAACATTTATAATAAAGCAATTATATTATCAAATGATGCCAGTTTCTTCTTAAGTTCCAGAATGCTAATGGAATATTGATGGACATTATATGGAAAAACACATGAAATAAGTCATGCTGGGATGTTCATCCATCTAAAGGTATACATAAAACGATTATACTGAGTCACTGAAAACATAAATTTCTAGGAAAATCATGGTGTTTTACCATCCATTCAAGTAGTTAATGCTAACCATGCTACAAATTTCATAAAAACACTGGTACACATACTGCAGTACCTTGTCCTGACCACCAACATCCCAGACAGTGAAGCTAATATTCTTGTATTCCACAGTCTCCACATTAAATCCTGCATTAAAAGCCAAAACAAGAATTACTAGTAATTATTACATGTATCCTATATGCATATACAGTTGGCTTAATTATATATCAAAAGCCAGTAAGGGTGAGAATATCTAAAAGTGTTTCCAACATATGGCCACAACTACAAAATTACCCACCCTTCCTACAACTCAACACAGCGTTGTGAAAGGCACGCCTTAGGCTTGCCTAAGGCAGAAGGTACAAGGCACCAAGAGTTTGGCGTTTCTTATATCTTAAGATATGTTTTAAGGCGCAAGGCGCACTTAAGACAAGCTAGGTGCTTCTTATACTTTAGGCAATATACCTTTATTTTGGCATACATAAGGTAAAAAAAATGTACATTTTTAATCTGATTTAATACATAAGAAAGATATAGCTTTCTTCATAAGTTATATTTGTAGTATTTTTTTTAAATCTATTATATTTATTAGACTATGCTAACTTTATGAAGTACTATCCCATATATAATTATTTTTCTTGCTTTATAAGAAAACTAAAAAATGGAAGATAAAAGAGATGAAATATCAAAAATCATACTGTCATCTGAGAAAGAGAAGAAAAAATATTAAGAAACTATAAATTTTAACTCAAAAAAAGGAGGCTTTCTATTGAGCTAATAGGCTAAAAATATTATTATTATAATTTTTTTAGCTTTTATCTATTATGTGTTATAAATCTTGCTTATAAAATTATTTTATTTATTTTAAAAATATGCATCTCATTTCATTCAAGCGTACATCTATGTTTTGCACCTTGCATCTTATGCCTAGGCTTTAAGAGCCTTTGTGCTTAGGTGTGCCTAGCACTTTTAACAACATTGACTCAACCTCTCTGCTCCCAAATAATTGCAATATGACCACATTCTGAAGTTCACTTAGCACATTTTTGAGTAGCATGATATATTCTCCGATCATTTTTTCCTCATGGAGAGCTATGACAAGACAATTTTGAGAATAATCCAAGTAAACTTCATATCTTTTGATGCCACACTGAGAGACATAAAATATGTTTTCTGCACCAGCAAATTAAAATTGAAAAAAAAAAAAAAATCAAGTGTAACTGTGCCAGTGCTTAGCATGCTGACAAAGTGGTGTTGAGGGCTGTTACATAGCAGGAACAGCATCAGTGTGGCATGCCAAGAAGCGGCTGCACCAACCACCATTTCAAATCTCAAGCCCTTCAAAATGTTAATGTCAGAGGAGTTTAACTGCATTTATGTACCTGAGATGCCCAAGTAGAACATTGGGACATCTAGAATGCCTCAATAGGGAAAAAAAGAACCACAATTGACGATCTGGTTCCAGATCAGGTACACTACAGCTTATAGTAGAAGCAAAAGAAGATATTTGAAAATCCAAAAGTCAGATTCATAAAAGACAGTTGCAATCTACCACTTGAAAACTGCCAGAGCACAGAAAATAATGAAGAAGACAAAGGGAGGGAGGGGGAGGCAGGGAGGGGGGCAAGGAAAGAGGAGTAGAAGGGAAAAAAAATAAAAAAAGAGAGAGAAATGGCTCACTATAGCCTTTTTCTTTTCCTTTTCCTTAACTTTCAAAGAGTCAATCAATGTCACCCTATTAGAACCAGGATACATGGCAAATTTTTTTAATTGGCTACACATACTGGCACCACCCAGTTCATTTCTAATGACATGAAAATTACTACCCATCTTTTTAGCTTTTGTAAATGTGTAATGCACCAAGCTGTAGGAATTTGCTACAATCTTAGTTACAGAAGACCCTCTACCTTTATGACTAAGAAGGGGGTGGTCTTAATAAATCAATTAGTCGAGTCCTTTTATGATACTTATTAAATAGAAAGATATGTAAAATCGGCAAACTGGGCAATCTAATCAACTATTCCTACTACTTAAGACAGAATGATAGCACATCTGCTTCTGCTGGCTAGTTGGGTTATCCTCCAAAAATCTTAAATCAGAAAAATAGCATTTTATCCATTAGAGTTTAAGAAATGCAAAAAAGTCAGCCTACAAATAGCATTTTGGAGCCTTTCTTTAAGACCCAATCAAAGTCTTCTCCATGATACAGGGGCTAACCTTTATTAAACTGGCCTAGCACAGTGATTGCCCTCCTCCATATGTGAGAAGGTTTTGAGTTAAAACCTCAGTGGTGTTGTTTCCCAAGTGCTTTGTCCAAGTAATTCTAATGCTTCAACCATTATTCTGTAAATGAGAATAAGGGGCCAACATCTTGGTTGCACTAGAGATAATATCTAGGCAAACCACATTCCATAAAGCGATGGTACTCTATGAGACGAATTCATATATCCGATGACCCAGCCCTAGGAAAATGATTTACTATCACCAGCAAGGTTCTGAGGCAAACTATAATATTTTCTGATATATGATGAAAATGATTGTTCACATTGCAAAGTTGAGGATTCAATGCAAGTCCATCTCATGGGGCAGCATGATTCTCATGTTTCTCGGCACCACAAGGAAGAGATTTCAAGGACATCTAATCATGCATCACCTTCAAAATTTAATTATACATGCAGGCCCAACTAGTACAAACGAACATGAAGTATATAGTTATTAGGAGTCAGCCTCTACACGCTTCTTAATTTGAACTCCAAGGTCACCATGAAAGTGACTTGATATAACTAGACCTTCCATGGCGTCCCTTCTGTAGACCAATATCTTGCTGTTAAAATAACTGCCAATAAATAATTCTTAAATAACACATGTGAGATCTAACAGTCTCAAAAATCATTGAAGTTTTAGTCTGGTCTTCTTATGTTTCCTACACCAAATGTAAAAATACCACCACTAGATTTTTTTCAGGAAATCAGAGAACATAACAATTAGATTATTAATCAAAAGCTCAATCATTAGAAAACTAGATATTAGAGACTTCCCTCAAAACTAAACAGCGGAGACTGTTTATAAAAGTCAAAGGTGCATGATAAAATGAATTTAGAGCTTGACAAAACAAACATCATCAGAAACATGTGATCATAATCGAAACATAGAAGAGGAGATAGTAGATGCGCTTAAAATCCTATAATTGAGTCAATAACCAACATTGGAAACATCAGAATAAACCATCTAGCATAATTCAAACTAATACTACAGACTATTTCTCTCACTTTTTGCACAATAAAAAAGCCGAAGGAAGGTTATCAAGGTTAAAAGAACCATTAAGCAATTCAAAAAGTAGAAAATTTAGAAAATGAGATAGAATTCTCACCGATAGTGGGGATGGTGGTGACGATCTCCCCAAGCTTGAGCTTGTAGAGAATGGTGGTCTTACCGGCGGCGTCAAGACCCACCATCAAGATCCTCATCTCCTTCTTCGCAAAGAGACGGCTGAAGAGCTTCGTGAAGGTAAGCCCCATCTTTCTCAGCTGTTATAAAACATAACCGTAAACAAGATTTAAAGTCAACCATCAAATATAGTAAATTTTTTTGAAGGAAAAAAAAAAAGAAAAGAAAACCAGATCTAAGGTAGATGGTCTAAGAATAAACAGTCGCAATCAACGATCTGCCACCGAAACACAGTATTACGAATCACAGATCTAAGACATTGTTAGGTAAAAACCAAGATCCGAAACGGAGAAGAAGAGTTGAAGCCAATCGGGAACAAAAGCCTAAAATTCGACACAAACATATCCCATGCATATCGAATGGAAGAAAAGAAAGGAGATATACTGCTCGATCCGGTGCCTTTACCTTCAAAACGAAAAAGTATCGATCTAATATCAACAAAAACAACAAGGAGAATCAAATAATCGAAGATCTAAACGATCCGATGACTTCGCCTTGAACAAAGAGAAACATCGATCCAACATCAAAGATCTAAAAAAATTGGAAAAAGAAGAGAAACCAAGGCGGCGATCCAAAGTGATTAGACAAAGTAATGGATCGGAAAACGATCTTTCGAATTGGTGATCGGCATTACCAGAAGATGAATCGCTCTGGGTTTGGATTAGGGGCCGAGGAGAATTGGCCTCTCCGCTTCTTCTTCGTCTTCTCCTCGTCGGGAGAAAGGGAGAGGGGGATACGGAATGGGGGAATGGGAGGGGCGATTATGTAGGGAAAGGGATCCCGCGTCGTTGAACGGAGGCCGCCACACGCACATGCGAGCCAGCCAATGTCACGTGACTGCCAGGAATCAATGCGAACGCGGTCTTATGGGATGGCTCGGGCCCGCGGCAGTTTAGGTTTACGGTGTCGGTCTTTTTTAATAAAAAATTTAGAAAAAAAAAAAAAATCCCTAACCATATAAGCGACAGATAGATCACAGAGGTACAAGTCCTACATTCCCTAACCATGAGAAATGAACTCTATTTAATAAGATTTATAGCGGTGGACAGGTTTCTTATAAAATTTATACATGAAATAAGGTTATGGTTATATTCTTTATTTTATTTATTTAAGGAATTGGTTCACATATTTTGGCCGTCCTAGAAAGTGGCTAATTCATGGATGAAATAAGTTTATAACGCCCCAAGCGCACCCGCTAGTCCAATTAACTTCTTAATGTATCGAAACCATGTGGCTCAAAAATTTGAGTGAAAGATAATGGATAGCAAGTGGACTTAGAGTTATAAGCACATGACCATTTCTTTTCCATCAAATGTGTGATTAAATTTAGGGTATCACAATCTCCCACCTTATAATGCAACGTTTTCGTCGCACGCCTTCATCACACGCCACAAGCTAGTCAGAATATACCCTGAGTCGGATCATTGGTACTGCAAGGGTGGCTCTACGCCATGGCGGGACTCACCACTGCCCCGTGGGTAGCCCTTTCCTCATGCCTACCAACTTTCGCATATTCGGATCGGTTCTGATATCATTTGTAATGCTCCAAACCCACCGTTAGTCCAATTAACTTCTTAATGGACCGAAATCATGTGGCTCAAAAACTCGAGTGAAAGTTAATGGGTAGCAAGTGGACTTAAATTATAAGCATATGACCCATTTCTTTTCTATCAAATGTATGACTAAATTTGGGGTATCACAGAATTAATGTATTCTAGTATTTTTGACCAATGCACGAAGGATGTAAGATATCAAAATATGGACCCTTTTACCAAAAATGAAAAAAAGAACCCACATATATTAAGAAAGATGAAAGCTTTTAACAATATTTTAAGCTCAAATATATTGCAACACAGGTTAAATGGAACGGTTTAGCTATGATAGCTTCTTCAAGAATATCTAAAATTAAGTTCGCTAGAATGAAAAAGGGTCCATGATGCCATGGTTGGCAATCATGACCCTTCTACCAATGGTGATTAGAGGGGAACATGGATCAGATCCAATCTCCTCATGTATTATGATACACTTGAGGAGCAACGCAACATGCAGTGTATTGGATTTAGACTGTATTTCACTGTTAATGAGAGGATTGTTATTACCAACATTTGAACCACTTACATGCAAACAAATAGCATGGCTAGATGCAGCTATTCTTTTGCAAATGTTGCAATATAGCATCATCATGCTATTGCATGAGTAATATCCAAAACTCATTTTATGTGGGGTTGCATGTTAGGTCCATTGCATAGTAAAAAAATTTGGTTACACTGAATCTAAAATTTGACTTAGGATGGACTTTGTTATACAAAGATCACCTTTTTTGTAGGCCTGCTAACATTTTCATTCACATCACCTATGGAACATAAATCTTGTAGAGCCCATTAAGCATAAAGGTTAGAAGTTTTCATTGGTTTTACTTCTTAAAACCACTTGATGCATTAAATAACTCATTCCTATTGCACAAACTAATCTAATTATTAGTGTTTGGGTTCAATGAACATTATAATATTCTTAAAATATTTCATATTGATTTGGAGATGCCTTTTATATAAACTTAATATATTGAAACACAGATATCTCTACGTAAAATTATCATATTAAGATGTGAACATTTCTATATAAATTTACTCTATTGAGCTACATACATTTCTATATAAACTTATCATAATGAGATATACATACCTTTATACAAACCTCTTTGTATATATAATGAAATATATTGAAATACAAAGCTTCTTATTATGATCAATTTTTATTTTCTAATATCCTTCTTTTGTCTAACCTAACCATTTGAACTAATTAGCATAGTGGTTGATGACCACTCTAGCGCCCTCACCAGTTGGGATGCCATCTTCAACCATGGTGGCATTTACGCTGGCATGACTTTTAGTGCTAATGGATGACTGATAATATTCAACTTCTCTAGTACCGTCCCATCCATCATTGCTAGACCCACTCCTTTCTCCACTTCCTCACTGTTAACAACTAGCTCTCAAGTCCCATCTTGTTGAAACTCTTCCACTCTTTTCAGCCTCCAAACCTCCCTACCCTCCACCTCCACCTTAGTGACAACTTTTTCTTTGGAGCCATCCTATTAGAATATGACCGCTAAGAATATCGCAAGTACCTTCTAAACTAGGGCTGTTAGAGGCTAAGGACCAAATCTACTAGTAGAAGCTAAGGTTGAGGATCAGACTTTGTAAGACACCACTAATCAATAGTGGCATGTGAAGGTGGAGGTGGTAGTTGAACTGATTACTTGAAATGAGGCCATCGAAAATTAATGTATTGTAGTAATTATCTCCCTCCAAATCTAACTAAGGGATGATGAGGTTCTTGAGTTTCAACAAAGGTTGGTGAGATATTGATGATGAGGGTGTTGTGAGAGAGATCCATGGTCTTGAGACTCCGAAGCTTGCCGAGCTCTAAGGCAATCTTATTGAAGAGGTCATTCACTTGGAAGAAGACAGTGTTAAAGTTATAGAGGTTGCTAATCTCTAGCAAGATCTCGCCAAAGAGGTCAAAGCCTTTTTTTTTTTAAAAAACATGTGTCATGCATATGTGCTTTGAATTTTTGAATTAAATTTGACTCTTTATATTTTGAGTTTTTGATTTAGAATGAATTCAAATAAACTGAGCATAAACTGTCTCTAGGTAAAATATGCATTTAGTATGATGTAAAGCTTTGTCTTTCTAGAGTTAAAAGATTTAACAACTAAAAGTCATTAGGCATCTTGATCAAGAAATCCTACCAGTTGACCTCAATAATCAATTGTAGTAGCCCTAATAGACTAAAGCTAAAGCATGATCACATGTCATAACCAATACATCTTCCACTTCAAATGATATATCTATCACATATAGTTAGCCCTACCTATGATAACTTCCCTAATTATAGAATGATGCTGGTCTATAATGATGTTTACCTAATTTGATTTTGTTTACTTAATATGACTTTCTTTTCAAGTGCATTTTAAAATTTAAAAAATAGAAAGTGAAGAACCTTTTTATTCATATAGTAGAGATCTCATGGAGTAATATATGTCTAAGAAAAAAATGAAAATATGGCCAATACTACTATCATTGTCTTTCTTGGTTGGTACATCATCTTATTGAATTATTTTAAAATGTTGAATATATTGACTACTATAGACTTCATTACAAAATTTTATAAGACTATATAGGAAGTATTATTTGGTTGAATGATTATCATTGATCAAATATTTCTTAAGACAGCGGTGCAATACTATAACATCGAAGTAGACAAAGACAACTACATTAGCTTGTACTTATTTATAGAAGCAACATATATTTTATTTTTATATGAGTACCGACCATGTTTATTTTAATTTCATGTCCTTTTCTTGGATGATAGTATTTTAAGAGGAAATCACTTGAAATTTGTTTTTTAAAAGGACTATTTTACGATGGAGTGACGAGTATTTTTGAGATTGTAGGATGTGTTGGATCATCCTATTTTGAGCCTACTATTGTAGATAGAATAAATATTGAAATGAACTGACGTTTCTTTTCCACATATTCCTTTATTTTGCTTCTAAATAATGGGTTAGGAATAATGATTCTGATTCTCATTTTTCATTCCTGTTAATGAAATAAAGCAGTATTAGCACAATGAGATCCAAAAGTTTTTTAGCTAGAGTTTGTCACATCCTAAAAGCCATGATAAAAATTAAAAAACAAAATCAGGAGTAAAAGTTAATCTAGAATACGTGAAATAGTTTTAATCTAGGTAGACTCAATTTTAAATCAATCAACTTGCATTCATGCCAATACTAATCTAAAATTGAAGTCCACCAATCAACCTAAGGTCCGATCTAATCTAAGAATCAACTAGATCAATTGTTTATGTAAATAAATTGAGTTTTCAATAAATAACCATCTCAATATTATGAACATTATCACCTTCATTGTCCTCTAATGCATATAAATTTATATTCACATATCATTGTTCAATAGGAAAGCACCCCACCCTATTCTGACTCAAGTCTAGCCTAAAATGAATGATAAACCATAAATCCAATTAAATTAAGTTCTAAAGCAAACTAGTTTACCAATTGATAAATCCTAATGTGCCCTACCCAAATGGCAAATTGGAAAACTCTTGTTGAAAAAAAGGGCAATAATTATATTTAACAAAAATTTTCTCAATATCATTTTGTAAATTTGCATGATATAAAGGGACTATTCTACCTCTCATTTAAAGATAAACCCAACAAAACTACACATAAAAATTCGCATCAACTTTTCACCTAAAAAAAAAAAAAAATGATGAAAACATTGGCTTTTGAAAGATGAGCTTCTACTTTAATTTGCTCCCATTGACAAAAAATGATTCATAACTAAATTATATTCCATTCAATTTATGCTTGCTACTTTCATTTGTACCCACTAGCAAAGATACACAAGCATTAGCTTTGCCGATGAAACTATGACATATAACATGTGTAATATCTATAAATTGTGATATACATGGCAGTGCTGAGTATAAAATTGAGAATAGGAGATAACAATATTTGAGGCTGTTCATCATGCCCTTTTGATTTGCAAGTTGATAAAAATAGGACTCAAACACCTTTCTAATTACTCTGATTATTATTCTTAATTTTACTTTAATTTTTTAAAATTTTTCTATCCACTACTCAACCTATGTTAGAAAGAAAAATAATAAACATTATTGAAGCTTTTTTTGCATATACTTAGGTTTAGCTCTTTCCCTCTCTCTTTATTTTGGTAAGAAGTGTCCTAAGAGATCCCAAATAGTAGAATTTACAAGATTTTCATCCTTTCAAGCTAAATTTATCATGGGAATAGGTCCTTCTTTGAAGAACTTATTCTAAGGGTTGCATTTAAATTTCTTTAGCAATTAGGTCCTATACTTGATCAAGGTTAAAATTGGAGCAAAGGAAAAAAGATTCTACAAGATAATAAAATCATTAGAAGAACTTCAAAAGAAGACAATAAAAAGAGAATCAGAATTTTGGTCTAAAGAGAGTACAATGGTGAACCTTTGGAAGTATCATTGCTATAATAATGATGAGAGGAATGAAATGAAATAAGAAAATATTCTTATCACAATTTAGCAAATTGATAATGATGGTCAAATCATGCACTTTTGTTGACTGGAATGAAATAAGTACAAAAGGTAATTACATCTAAAAAAGTATATTCTTTACTAAGATTCAGGAATAACACTTTAGTTCTATGAAGTATCTTTCATTCATGTTCCTGGACATTATTTGAGAAGCAAACTTGCAATCACAATTGTATGTTCTCTTTAATATCTTTTTATCTCAAAAAAAGGAAAATAGAAGTCACAACAAGTAAAAATTAAAAAAATCAATATCATTGCAAATCAGTTAAGACTTAAGGGTCAAATAGAAACTCTCCTACTTTTATATTACATTGCTTTTAGTAATAAGACAATTCTTTGTATGACCATGTTGACAATATCTGTATCAATATTATCATACTTCACATTGTGACTTCAATTGATTCTTAGGTATCCTTTTACTTGTCAGTGGAAAGGGGTCAACCACTATAGGAAAGGGATTATGATCCTAATTTGAAACTTCTTCAAATTAGGAGATGATATGGAAAAACATAAATCGTCTCAATTTCTTATTTTATAAAGCTTCAGTCTAGTGTTTAACAAGTCTGTTATCTCCTTATAATGTTCCTTTAACTTTGTTACTTTATAAAATACCTAATTACTCATGTTAACCACACTGCAAAATCTAATCAAATGGTGGAGACTAGGCTACATGCTAGTATACAAATTTGAAGAAAAATCTAATTTTACAATTTTCATCCATTAAGATCGGATACAAAATGAAGGAATTGTTCTATGTTAAGCTCATACACATAATAACATAATATGCCCTTTGTTCATAACTTCGAATAACTATATCTAATCTCTTGTAACTCTATTACCAAACCTATAGTCAACCTTAGCCATAATTTCATTTCTTGTGACATTTTCCATTGCAAATTCCTTTGAGCATGGATTATTAGAAATATGAATAGTCACATTACGTTAACCTATATCACAATTTCAACACATCATATATTTACAACCACCTTCAAATACTTTCAATGGATACGTGAAACAAAGATCATAGTGATCAATTAGGTCCTTTTAGTCAAGATATCCATGCAAGCTATAGTTTAAGCTTTGATTTCATTGGATAGTTATATATCTTAGAAAAATTTAACAATAGAGATATGTTTTTGCTTGATATTTTCTTATTCTATATAACTTATTTATGTATTTATGATCTTTTCTAATATTATTTTGCTAGATAAAAAGCTCATTTCATTTACTCCCAAAGTGCATTTATTAAACATTAAACCCTTGACATTATTTATTATGTCATAATATTTTATATGATCAAACAATTTTTTCAACATATGTCAACTGCATGAATGATAAGTTGTGTGGAAATAAATACTCTTGATTGCTTTATGCACTATATGATCATATCAATGATGATAGATTATAGATAACTTTAGCATATTACTCTTAAAAATATTCATAACAACATCTCATTCAAAACAAATACTACATCCAAACTCAATAGTTTAATGACAATAGATTATTCCAATAAAGGGGATAAAGAGAATGGAGTAGTGATTAGTACAATAAGTATTATCAAAGATGACCAAATTATCAAATACATTGTAATCTAGATGAGATTGAGTATCAGACCAAAGCAAATTGATCATTCATAGCCCTAAAAAAAAAAATCCAAGTCCTCCTCACTATTTTAATACTTCCTTAGCATCCTCTTTTAGAGCTATCATCTTAGCACTCTAGCAGTTCAGATTATATAGATCTTTTTATGTGTAAACCCTAGATTCTTGTACCCTTCTTTTCTATGTTTTAAGAATTTCCAAGAAATCCAAAATTTTAAGATGTGTTTGATTTTTGAGAATAGGCTCAATATTTATTTTATCTTATAAAAAATAGAAAATACTTATAAAAGCAAGTTTGTGATTGAAAATGATTTTTTTTTTCAAAAACACAACTCTAAAATAAAAAAAAATGAAAATATTTTAAAGTTATTTTTATTATTTTCCATCAAAACAAAGAAGAGAACATAAAATGAAAGTTAAAGAACTTGGAAATACGAGAGTGAGTTGTATTTTCTTTATTTTTTTGCCTATTCTTTTAAAAAGCATCATCTATAATAAAAATAAAAAATAATTTTTATTCTCACTTACCAAACACATTTTTCAAAGATCAAAAAGTAGAAAATAAAAATAAAAAATAAAAGATAAAAAATATTCTTCAAAACCTAATGCAACCCTAGTTTATTAAATATTAGCAATTGCTATGCTTGTAATTTCAACCTTGTGAACATCACCTATCCTGCAATGTGATTGAAAAAATGGGATTTTATCAGTTCGTGGTTATGATTTTTTTTTTCAGAACCATAAACAAACAATTTACTTTTGTAGAATCAAGAAAAATAGTTAACCATATAGGATGATCATAACAAGTGTGAGCACATCGTTTTTGTCCTCATCTATCCTATCATGAGTAAACAAAGTGCTAGTAAAACAATGCATCAATTTTGAAGTCATGTTTAACTATGTTTCTCTCGATATTGAATCCTTGATATTTTATATTTATTAAATAATTCAAATCCTTCCTTTTTAGAGGAGGAGGTCATTAATATTATTTGTTTAGTGGTTTCTAAATGTGTTGTTTCATCATGGATATCAATAAGTGCCTTTTGTTGTACAACACCCTTCCATGAGGTTGATTCTATCAATGAACCTTTATTGAATGATAAACATATATTAAATTATTTACATAAAATATAAAATATCATGTGTAGTTGTCTAGACATTTACAAAACTTTACATAAATATTTGCATAATAAATAGTAAATACTAAATGAGGTGTTAGAATATACCATCCACATTGATTAACCAGAGGATCACCACCATCCAGATCTCGATGGGATCCTACTAACCATACTGACCAACAAGAGGTCACCTTTTTAACCACAATAAAGATGAGAGGTCACTTCCCTCCAACCACATCAATCTCATTTTGAGGGAGGAGAGATAATAGGGTTTTAAAATGGCCTATTAACTTCTACATATTTACAACACCACATAACCATTTGGAGACAATTGCTACTAGATTATCTCAACCCATTCATTTTGTATCAGATAATCAAAAATATTACGATAAAAAAACCTAAAAGCATTGTAGCAAAAGCAAATAGAAATATAATATAGCAAAATCTATAATTCAAAAGTCTAGCAGATTAGCCAATATTAATCTCAAAGAAAAAAAAAACTCAAAGTCCAATAAAAGAACCACAATCTCCAACTTGGCTTCTAGCCACCACAATTTAATATTTTGATGGCGTTTGATTCACGATAATATAATATTACAAGAAATCTTATATTCTTGATAATCTTATATTTGGTAATTAGATTCTTAAGAAAGATTACCATGTTTAGTTCACAATAACAAAATATAAGAATCGATTCATCATATTTTTTAATTTTATTTAAATTTTATTATAAATCTTTTTTATATTTTAACTAGTCCTCTTTTCTTTTTGCTTGAATAAATGTTGTGTAAAAATTAAGATTCTTTGTAAATTGATTTTAGACATATTATATATTTAAATATTATAAATATTTATAATATATTATATATAATATAATATATTATAATATTCTTAAATATCCCATTATATAACATATATATTAATGTACAATATATAATTATTTAGTAATATATTATATAATAATTTAATATGCAAGAAGCTCATAAATATTAATAATTTAAATTTTAATATCTACATATTATTATATAAATATATAATAGTATTTAAAATATTTAATATTATATTAATACTAAATTTTATATTTAAATATTTTTTAGTGTAAATTAAATATATAATTAAATTAAGTATTATTAAATATTTATATAGAAGTCAAGAGTGTAATTTAAGATTATTAGACTTTAATAATCTCAAATATTCATCTCTCAAATAAGAATCAAATTATAATGATTTATGATAATCTTAGATTACCGAAAATCAAATAATACCATTGAGATTATCATATCTTATTGTCAAATGTAGTAATCTATTGTAATCTCAGATTACTACAAACAAAACAACCCATTTGGGTCAGCAAACAAGGGCTAGCTTTGGATGATCAAATAAGCAATGAATTCACCAAAGATCATGGCTGCCCATGTCGAACAACATCCTATTCTAGATCCCAAGGTCACGCAGGATGGCTTCCAATCTTTTTATTCGCTTTCTTCGAACCCGGGAAGGGGCCAAAAACCAGGCTCTCATTAAAAAACTGGATCTCATAATCGAAATCCTCTTCTGAAAAACAAGTCTGGACAATGATGTCAGGTTCTCCAAACAATCTGGGTGCTTATTGTAGCCTTAAAACAAGATCAAACCGGATAATTCTGCGGTCAACTGAATCTAAACCAAACTCATCCTTAGTTTACATTGCATGCATGTTTACTCTTCAGGTAAAGATCCAGCCAAACCAAGTTGGGGCCAGGTCGATCGAATTAAAACCAATCAGATATGATAAGTCTTTGCTTTCCACTGCATGCTGTGTTTACTCTTGCGGTAAACTTTGGTCAAACCAAGTCTGAGTAAATCGAAGTTGGGGCCAAATCAGAAAAAAAAGAAAAAAGAAAAAAAAAAAAAAAAGGTTATTTGAGGCTATTGTCGACTTCAAATCAATCCACACCTATATTTTGGCACTCCTTGGCACATGAAACCCAGGCCATTATCTAAGTTCAAGTATACAGTCGCAATTATTTCCGGCAAAATTCAATATACTTTAGTTGAACTATATTTCACAGAATAAGCATAATTCTATGCTGAACTGATTACCAGGAAGCATACATTGAAAAATGAGACTAAATAATACTGACTTATGTTAGTTTCTCATGCTGAGGATACCGAACAAACAGGTTCACTTCCACGGTATCACTGACACGAAGAACTCTCTCTCTCTCTCTCTCTCTCTCTCTCTCTCTCTCTCTCTCCTCTCTCTCTCTCCCCCTCGGTAAATAAATGGACAGATTAAACTTCTTCACACACACACACACACACACACGTGTGTGTAGATATATATATATATATATATATATATTGCAGTCAAGGTGCACTGGCTGCAGGCTTAATTTTTAACTTAGTTTGTGTCTCACTGACAGTTCAAAGGTATGAGCAACTATAACAAAACAAACAGATTCCCCATGGAGAACCCAACAAACCAGCACCACCTTTTGTAGCCCGCTCTCAGGCCGCATCTTGCACCAAAGAGGCGAGAAGAGACCATTAACCACCCAACACCAAAATGCACCACCATTTAACTTTCAACTTAGACCATGATTTCAGATGCCGGCTAGCATGAACCATGCCGGGCCTTGCTCGCTTCTGGCAATGGTTGGCACAGCACCTATTAAATCTTCTTTTAATTATTAAATGTTTTGCGCAGTGCCGGCCACTGTTCCACTAGCACTTAATTAAATCCTTATGTTAGAGATCAATATATGGAAGAGCCAAGTACACGACCAACAGAGTCGCCCACGTCGGACCGGAGCTAGGAGTCACAGTTGAATGTACAAATGGGATCACTAGAATTGTTAACCAGGAATGTGATATTTTTCCACTAGGATTTTCATATTAATTCATAATTTATAATTTTATGTAATAAAACAAGCACAGCTTGCAAAGCTCCTTCCTGTTTCCTATGTTAATTTATCGTCGTCAATTACATTATGTTGATCGACATTAGAAATTATACGCTCTTCCACTAATGTCAAGAACTGTGTTCTCTTTTAAGATCGCTTTTCATCGTGTTTCTATTCCAGTCGATGCCATAACTCTCTCGCACGCGACCTCACCTCCTGAACCCATGCCGTCTCTGCCTTCTCCTTCTTCTCCGTTTCGTTGCCGCAAGCTGCCGGCGACTGCTGCCTCATCGCCGGCAGGTGATCTCTCTCTTTTGTGTGTTTTTCTGCTCTTCATAATCGAGCCACCACCGTGCCTCGCAGTCACCACCTTTGTCAGGCGACAGCTCCCGGCCTCTCTCTCTCTCTCTCTCTCACGCACACTAATTTTCCCACCCCGTGGAGGCCGAAGCAAGCAAATGGTAGCTGAAGAAGGCAAGGTAATAACCACCTTAATATTATTTTAAAGATAATTAAGTGGAGAAATTATGATTAATATCCAAATTAATTCTAGGTAATTTTGGATTTGCCTCATAAGAGCTTATAGAATTAAATAATTGTTAAACTTTGCTTTGAGGCCTAAAATGACCATCATTAACAAGGCTAGGTTCTTAAAAATAAATTAAGAAAATATAATGGAAGATCCAAGACATTCTGATCATTATTCTTAAATCAACATATCTATATTATAGATTAATAGGACTTAGAAGAATACTTTTGAAATAATTTGATTTGACTGCCGCCTGCATTTTATAAGGTAACTGAGATCAATCTAACTAGAGAATTTTTTGTTATAAACTCAAAAATATATTTATATTGTTATTATAAAATGCTTTGAAAATTGTATAAATTGTCTTATATTCTTTATTTACATGTTAATTGGATCAAGCAAGAGATTATACTATTACTAAAATTTTGAAAAAAATTTTGAAATTCATCCGTACATACATTTATGGACTATTGTTACACTTGCATATATATATATATATATATATATAATATGAAACTCTTTCATACCTTTTAAATTGTATTTGGAAAGTACTTAGGTTCTTATTTGGAAAATCATGCATGCATGCCAGTTGCTTGGCTCTCCAATACTTATGTGTAATTGGATGTTTTATAAATTGTTAGCTATATTTCTAGATTATAAAATAAAATAAAATAGTACCGATAAAATATTTTGATTTTATTTGCTTGGTTTAAACTCTTACTTTAGCTACGTTTTGGATCCTGATAATAGGGTGATCAGCATATTGATCATTCTCCAGCTTGATCACTTAGGTCCTACCCTATAGAGAATAAATATGGTTCTTTAAACATTTGGGCCATGCTATTGGGATTATAACTGATTATAATTGTATAAACTGATGAGTTGATAACTGTTTAAGAATATTACATTGCTTATTAAAAATAATCGCATACATACTCTTTGAGTAATATCTAGAATACTGATTTAAAAAAGTGATTTATATACAGTTTCTTAAAATTATATGTACACTTTGACAATCTTATTTTTGTTAAATAAGTTATTTTATACTGTGCATTTGTAAATTTATTCAAAGTTATGTTTATTATATTGATCACTGTAATTATGGTTTTGGTTGCTTATTAAACTTCTAGCTTCTAGCTCACCTTTTCGAACTTGTCTCTTTTAAAATTCAAGGCATATGGATAGTGAGCTTAGAGCGAGGCTTTAATTTTAGTTGAACTGACCAAGCTTTTTAATTATATTGAAACCCTTCTAGTTATTGGTTTGTAAAATTCATGAAAGCTTTTAAAAATTTTATACAAATGGTTATGTTGATAAAAATATGGTTTTGTCTTGATGTTTATAGCGTTTTGAAATTGATGTATAGCTAACTCTAATTTTCCAAAGATCTAGTTAAAGTTTTTTTATGAAGAAATACTCAATGTCCAATCCAAACTAATCGTTACAGCATCTAAACGTCCGCCGGCAAGAAGTGCTTCGATACTGATGTTACTTGTAGATGGTAGTGCTTAAGATTTTAAGCTTGTTGTAGATTGTAGTATTTAGGATTTTAAGCTTGATTTCTGCTTGGATGGGGATCAACGTTACTCGGTACTGGAACTAGAAATGAATGCCTTCTTGACGTCTCAATACGTTAAATATTTCATAATAACAACAATAATATATCATGTAAGGTTATACTACAAGGCACTATCCTGACACAACAATATATAAAACATACTGACACGTGATATTAAGAATTAGGCAAAAATATAGGTTGAATGGCACATTACCTAACTTCATATAACAAAACATTAAGAATACAATATTTTTAAAATATAAGAAATTAAACTGTAACAACTTAAGAATTAAAGTAGCACTTCAACCTAAAAATTATTCCTCTTACAATATAATCACAAATTGTATAATGTAATTAATAATATAACATTACATAATATTATAGTATTATAATAATAATATACATTATAATTTATAGCATTATTCCTTATTATTAAACGTAAATTATAATACTATAATGTACCTATTACCAGAATAGATATCTAATTAGTAATATAATATATATGGATTCACACTTTATTATTTTTATCGGTGGCTGGATTCATTTTATCCCTTGCTCACAAATTGGCTAACATGGAATGGTGAAGTTAAGAAGAGCAAACTTGTTCACTTTCTAACTAAATATACATTATACCTCCAATCAATAACAGAAAAAAAGGCATGTTTTAAACCTCCTCAGCATCCAAACAAACTCTAGTTTCACAACTTTTCCCATATGCCAAAGAAATCTACACACCTTTGGTGACCATTGCAGGATTTCCCCTCCGCATCTTCCCCAGGCCTTAGAAGATCCTTTCTGGCTTTAGAGGATGTCTCTGTTCTGAGTTACTTGCGATTGGCGATTCACCCAAAAACAAAAATGAAAAGTTCGCCATAAGATGGAAAGGCGTATTTCTCGGTTCCTGGCGTCCAAGGTTCCGCTCAGCAGAACCCAAGGCCACGGAAGAAACCAGTAATACGCCATACGATTCTCCAGAGTTGCTAGGAAAAATTTTCAATTATCAATTAACTTTTTAGTTATTTTACAGATATTTCCAATTACACCATACAAAAACCCCTCTGTACAATGGACCATACAATTTACTCCCCTCAATCCATCATGGACCAGATTAAATGTTTGCACATGAGATTTGGATTTTATTCCAAACTTACCCTACAACAATTTCTTCCACCCAGAGGTGCTCACGGTTGCATCTGATAAGATGATCACACGAGCTATTTCTACATATCCCTGAACTCAATTCCAGTCAATTCCAGCCTCAGCATCGCTCAACACGTGATGTTTCTGTTCCAAATGGTAATCGCAGAGCTCCAAGAGCTGGTCAGCGAGTGGAGGAATGGCTGGGTTTCGACCATCATTGTACACGTGAGCATTAGAAGCGATCTGCCAAACATCATGCCGGAAGTCCTCTCGGCTCTTATACTCCATGTTTCTTACCTTAAATTTGATCGTGGAAAGGTCCATTGGGCGCTTTATGATGTCAAAGTAGTCGGGGGCCTCTTTCTTTGTCACAGGTTTAAGAAAAAGATATGAAATTTCAATATTTTCCTTCAAGCTCTCTAGTATGCTCTCCAATATGTTGGACAACTCAACCTGTGGAGGAATCCATCAATCATCAAAACCATACTACACAAAGCTTGTCAACAAATGAAGATAATTATAACAATAAACATCAACACTAGCACCAGCTATAAATCAACAGCATGATGAATCCTTGTTCAGCAATAATTACTTCTAAGGCAACTGCTGGTGCTTCTGCAATCTTTTCCAAATCCTCTCTCGCAACATATAAGAGACAAATATAAAAACACGAAAAGCCCAATATGCAAGCCTACCATATAGGGATACAAATCCAATTTTCAGTGAAATGATTTTGATACAAACAAGCAGAAAAACTACAAACTATCTATCTTTCAGGAAACTATAGATAAGGAAAAGGTAGGCACTTGAGCTTTTCCTTTTTGCTAGACCATGCTAAGGGCCTTTTTAGTTGCATAAAACATTTTTCATTTTTCATCTAGAGTTTTCATCTCTATTTTCAGTTTTCTTTTTCCATGAGAAAATTGGAAAACATGTTTACCATATTCCAATTTAGAAAACTGGAAAACATGTTCATATCATAGTTGTTTTCCATAACGGAACTGGGCCTAAAGCTTTGTGCTTAATTAATTCGCATGAAAGGTTGCAACTATTTTTTGAACCTCAATATCAGATTCTGATGACGAGAACTCACTTCAAATTAGGAATCAATTTTCAGATGAAGTGGCAAGAGTGCAGTTGTTGTTAGAGGGCATTAGCAGATCATAAGGTTTTAGGAGATCATAAAAGACATGTCATTTTTTTTTTTTGCATAAAAAAAATCATGTTTTTAAATAGTTATTCTAAGTTATAAATTAACAAGACAGGATGGGACTGACTGGTGACTTTATCTTGGAAGCTTTTGTCCAAACTTAAGAAACAACACTGACAATGAGAGAATCAAACCTAGGCTTCAGATTTGGCCATTCATTCCAAACAAACCAAAACCACTGCATTTTACCTCCAAACCCTCAACAATATACTAGATTACATCCTAAATATAAACTACTTGATTTATAAATTTTGGGATGAAAACTGAGTCAAGAAATGGTTGACACCATTGAATGATATTTGTAATGCATGTCAACTTTAATTTTTCCTTGGATAAAATTAAGAATTATTATTTCTTATTCAATAGGTTCTACCATCCTAACTCTACGAATTCTTAAATGGGCTATCAACCTATTGACCACGAGGTCAATTTATAGATGCAATAATATATTTTCAACTCTACATGAGCAAATTAATCAAATTGAAATTAAATAGATCAAGGTTACTTCAAACTGTATGGAAATGTAAAATATTGCAAGTCTGCACGGTTACTTAAACCCATAAATAAATGCAAAAGTTTGTTAGATATAATATTATACCAAAATTTAGGAACTTTCTTAAAACCAGAGTAAATTATTACTATTGCTACTACTGCTACAGATTAACATTCTTCTTTTTGTGCTTTTGGACATATATAGCGTCCATGAATCAGTTGCAGATTCCATGCAAGCATGCAAAGTGTTTATTAGAAGCAATGCTAGGAAAGCTGGTAAGGATTAGTCAAATTAGGGCCAATTAAATGATACTTCCATCTAAAAAATATGACAACCAGTAATTTTGATTCAATTAAATGTAATTTTACCTCTCCTCCTCTACGACGCTTTGTTAATGGTGCATATTCTGTCTGTCCTGCATCAGCCATAGACCGCCTCTTTGCAGCTCGATCCCTTTCAGGTATCCTTCTGTCATTTCTGTATGGCCTATGATCCAGTAAGTATTCATCTCTGAAATCATGTTTTTTCTTTTTCTTCTTCTTTGCCTTTTCCTCCCTCCTGAATGCTTCTTCATACCTTGTGGCCTCAAATAATCTATGATGCTCTTCTTGCATCCTTCTTTCCTCCTGAAGCATCCTCCTGGTTTTCTCTACTGCTAACCTCTCCTTGCTGCTGCTTTTTTCTTCCTCATCCCATAATCTCCTGTCATAGTTGGAATTTCTCTTACTTGTCTCTTCAGTGAACCACTGGTTTTCCTGCTTTTTCTGCTTCTCAAAACTTGATAATTCAGTAATTTTCTTTATTTTTCTGAAATCACGATCCATTCCAGCATCCATGGCAGAATTAACTTGTTCCACATTAGTATTAACCTTTGGCTGTTTGATGATGATTTTCTTGCGCAGTTGTTCTTTTCCTGCGTCCACAGGAAGACGTATAACAACTGAGGGTTTCTGAATTTCATTCTGAACATCAGTAGACTTCACCTTATTAGATATTATTATTTTATTGATCTTTGCTGTCGGTTTATTCTGCACCTCTGTATTTACAATCTGTTTATCAGAAGTTTGCATTCCTGACAAGTTTTTCTCACAAGGCTTGTCAGTTGGGCCACACTTAAACTTCACTGGGAGAGTCTTTGACTGCAACTTCAGTCCTACCTTTTCAACACTTTCTGGTATTTCTGCCTCTGCCACTTTTGCAAACATCTTAGGCACCAACTTCTTGCTTGGAGTTTTTACTTGGAGCTGAGTTGCAGCATCAGGAAGATTAAATTTACCTGAGACATTTTCTAGTTCTGAAGTTTCCACTTCTCTGTATTTAGGGCAGTTCTTGTTGGTCCGCATGTGTCCAAGCTGGTCAATCACAAAATTGTTAGCCACTGCAAAGAAAGACAATCCATTTCTAGATGCAAACTCACATACAATATATTACTCACCTGCCCACAGGCTCCACACACAAAACTTTCTCTCACTGGTTTATCGCTCTTCTTTTCCTTGAAAACCTAATTTAGCATAGAGAGAAGGTTGAAACACTAAGGAAACAACATCATACACAACTGAAAACTGCAACAAGCATTAATCCATTACTATGAAAAAACTACTTAATCATTGCTCTGATCTATTTTTTTTTAAAAAAAAAAAAATAGTATTATACTTTAGAATAAAAAATGGGGTATCATTACATGAATTTGTAACAGTAGAAAAACACATGCATGGTTAGTGAGCCCTACATTAGACAAGGACATGCTTTTGCTGGAATATAACCAGATATGGCCATGCGTTTCACTACTGTCATTGAAGATAATAAAATTAAGCCCTTGTAATCCCTCTTACCTTTCTGGTTATGTTATTTCATGAGGACTATAAAGCTGATTTGTTCATTGTATATGATACATATATTGCTCATAGATTATCAGCGTACTACAGGGGCATGTGCCTCTATACCACTGATGCCACCATGTATCATTTTCTACAGCCTAAAGCATTGCATATCATTTCAACTTTTGATACACAAGGTACCGGTAGGGGTGCAAACGAGCTAGACCAAATATCAGGCTAAACAAGATGCTTGAGCTCAGATCAACTCGAGCCAAGCTTAACACGCTGTTCAAGCTTGGCTCCTATATGTTTTGAGCTGAGCTTGTATCAATCCAAGCTTCCTCATATGTTTTCAGTCCTCTAATTTTCAAGCTCGAGAGATTTTTTTCCTTCTTCTTTTTCTTCTTCTTACAACTAGTAAGACCCTTGTTCTTCCTCCTCTTTTTCTTCTTCTTGCTTTTCTTCTCACCTTTGTTTTGGGAGGCACGATATGAACTGGACTCTGTCCATCATGCAAAGGGGACAGAACAGACCTTTCTCCTCTTTAGCTGCTGCAGCTGCTGCTGCATTCTGCCCATGAGGTACAGAAAGCAGGACATATCTTCTTCTTCTTCTTGATAATTAACATTTGCTATTTTTATTTACGTTGATAAGTTTTGCATTAAAAATATGAATTCTAATGCTTTTTTTAATTTTTATTTGTTGATAAATTGATAATTCATTGGTAAATATGTACATATGTTGTTGTTAATGCACATCAAGTGTAACAAGAGGATCTTACATACACTATGAATTTTGATGTTAGGGCTTGAAAAATGCAAATGTAAACCATTGGTTGTGATCTACAAGGCCAAAAATGGTAAATAATTTCATTTTGTGGAGGCCCTTATGCATCAACTTGTCCCAAAATCAACATACACTGTCACTAAGACTTATATGAATGTAAGTTTTCAATGCAGAAGCAAGAGGCCTCATAAACATATCAATTTTTGTAATGTAACCATTTTATGCCTTGTGGAGGACACAAATTGTAGGCATTGCAGAATACATTTCAAGCTGTAACGAACTAACTTCATCATTACATTAGAAACACTACCCAAAATATGCAAATTAGAGGTCAATGTCACATTCTTGACATAGGATTAACATTATTGAAGTTTTGAAATTTGATTTTCACTACAATAAGATTTGGCATAACTAAGGTTCATAATATCGGGAATCGATACTGTAATGGACTGATACGGTTTGGTACAGAGTGTACCATGCTAGACCATGGCGTACCGGTTGGGTAGACTAGGAGCCTTAAGCCATGAACCGCCCCAAATTAGGCTGAACCGGGTGGTTCGGTTCAGTACATCAATTCAGGTCAGTTTGAAGCGGTATGATGCGGTTCACCCCCCATACCGAACTGAGAGGCTGAACCATCCCATTTCTAGGCCGGTTTAGTTCGATTCTCCCCAAACCGTTCGGTTCAAGATGGTTCGGCATACCAGACGAATTGTTATTAGAAAATAACCTAGAATTAAAGTATCATGTGATGTGCCTATGAGACCTAGAAGTCAATAGAGCATGCATGCCATGCCATAAAATGCTATAAGGCATGCAAACAATGCAGGTAACAAGCAAGGTTTTACGAACCAAATTGTAGAGCTCTAAATAGAACATATCATATTGTGCCAGGAGGGAAAAGTGAAATTAATACAAAAAAAAGGGCTATTTGATACTATACCAACACATGGTATGGGTACCGTTCGACTTGGCAGGCATACATGTGTCAGTACAAGGGCATGCCATGTGTCATGTTGCACCATTCTGGTAAGGTACTGGTGAAGGATTCAATACCAAGAAATAGAACCTCGGTAAAAAGATTCATAAATAGCATTGTTGAATTATTCTTCAGTAAAATTTATTGCAAAGACCAATTAACTACCTTATGCTAATGTATTGATTTGTCTTAAACATATAGGTATAGTTTTTACTATGAAGCAAAAATTTAACATCATATATTATGTTGAATCTCTGTACTATTTATCATTTCCATAGTGGTCAAAGGTTTAAGGTGCATTAAAGTAACAAGGTCTTCTAGAACCTAAGTGCAAGGTAAAGATGGCAACAATATGCATTCGAGGTAGAGGGTATCTTCCCCGTCCTACCACAACCCCCACCCCCTATCCTCGAACGGGAAATGATTTCCCCCCATCCCTGCCCCTGCGGTCCCCCATTCCTTGCCTCGAATCCCCAATCGCCTTTTTTCTTAGAATTAGTAGTTAACTTTGGGTCCAATTCTATTGTGTAACAAAAAAAAAATTGAAGCCCAAAATCTATTATAAAACAATAGACATTTAAAATACATTAAAAGACTCAAATTTAAGAGCCTAAACTCAACATTTAACATACCATAGGAGACCAAAATTTACATAGTTATACCTATTATCATTCAAAGAATATTATCAGGTTTTGGGGATGGGTTCGAAGATGAAGACCCCATTCTCTATCCTTGAACCTAGCAGATTTTTAAAAATTCTCCCCATCCCCATTTAATCCCTCTAAACCCATCTCCATCAGGGCAGTTCTCTGCAAGGATCATCAAGTTTCCCCATCCCTATTGCTATCCCTAGCGCAAAGTGAGAAGCAATCCTTAGCAAAGTAAGGCACAAATATACACATGCACATATATACATACATGCATGCATACACACACATACATATATAATAAATATTAAGAATTTATCCATTATAACAAAAAATGTTGGTCTATTTTTTGGGTTAAGCACGATATTAATTGCTTATCTCTCAAAAGCTACATTACAGAACTCCAAATGCTTTTTCTACATGAAATTATAATGTGCTTAGACACTAAAAACATGTGCATTGAGCAAGTGCATAGTTAGACATATTTAAAACTTACAATTCATGCTATACCTTAAGTCCATCTTTTGCCAAAGCACTTTTCTTTTTTACTAATGCAGATATGCCATCATTCCCTCCATTACCCTTTTTAGGTTTTACCTTCCCAGACAGACTTCTTTCAGCAAAAAATTTTTCACCCTGCATTCATGCAATAGTTGTCTAGTTATTTGCTCATTTAGAATTTTCGACATTCAATTCAGACACAACCTTTGCTAAAAGACAATAACAGTGATCTATCATATTGTCTACAAGTATGATCCAAGGAAGGCCAGAAGCATGCCAGTACTTCTAACCACTAAGTGATAACAATTACCTTCTTAGGATCTCGTGTCATCAATTCCTTTGAGGGAAATGAGCCATCAGGATTTGGCATGCTAATAATTTGTCTAACCACAGTGTTGCTTTTCTTGGTAAGCTCAGCGTTTGCAGGACCTATATGAGAACCATGCCCCATTTCTATACCATTGAGCTTGGTTTTCTTCTTTATATCACCTCCATCATCTGCACGATAATTTACCCTACCAGTTAGAATAGTGACAGGCCAAACACTCATAGATACCAAATTATTTATGGATAACTCGATATAACTCGAGTACTGGCTTGAAAATACAACTTTTAGGTCTTCCATGAAACACATTTACATGTGCTTGCCTTGAAGGAAAATCAAGTTTTTCAATGAAATACACTAGCAATACAAGTGGAATATATGGAATGTTGAATACATGATGTTTGCAGCCCCATTTCTGGGTGTGAAGTGATTCAAATAATCAAATATCAGGTAGCTGTATGAGTCTGAGTGCAGTGCATACAACAGTGCATACAGCAATACAAAGCTCAGGAAAGTACTCATAATAATGCTCTCACTCCCTATCATAAATTTTCTGACAATAATACAGAAATGCAGTACAACGATAGCTTAAATGCATTCAATTCTAGTTCCATTCAATCCATTTGGTTACCTTGGTAACTGGACCAATCATCATAGATTTATTCATCTAACTACAAATAATGATGATGTGGAGTCCAACTCTCTTAGATAAAGTGGACATCATGGATTCAGGCAAAGTCCATCCCAGACATACTGGATGGGAGAGTGAGAAACCGAGTCCTAGGATAACTACAAGAACTAGGACCATATGAACTAGTGCATCTTGATCCACCCTGGTTGGTACATAATGCAGTCCAGAACTCTGTCAACACCCTCTCTGCCCGTTCCTCCTTCAGCTCACCTTTGCACCTTGATCTCCATTTTCGCTGGTCCCCACCTTGATATTTTCATTTAAATAAAAGATGTTTGACTTTTTTTTGTTTTAAGGGGTTTGACATAACATAGCACTCAGGCCTAATGATTTAAATCTTGTGGAATGGGACTGTCTCAATTTTTCCATGTGATGAGATGTGTCCCAAAACTCAAGACAGTGGATGTCTAGTATGGCCCCAATCCCTAACCCATCTTGTCCCAACCTGAACTGGGGATGGTGCCCCCTCTTAACACTTGGAATGATGGGAAAGCCCACAATCTCACTAGATTTAAATCACTGCTCATGCCAACACAACACAAAGTATTAGCGAGTAATTGACATGATACCTAAAACCTTGCTAGCATTAATATTTTAAGCATAACATGTATTTAATAATTTTGGATTTCTTATGGTCTAACTTCTACATGAGAGAAGATGATGTCTCGTGAAAGTACATATTGCGTGCCCATCCCCCAACCCCATAAGAGAGAGCATAATAAATCTGGCATATGTTTTGTCAATTTTGCTTTGCAACCCAAAGGCCTTTGGAGGCACATAATTATCTTCATCAATATAAACAAATTTCAAAATATAATACCGAGAATTTTGAAACATATACTATCTTTTGATACATTACCAAGCTAATAATAATTCTTATGTCTACTTTCAGTCGATGGATTCATTATTTTCTCCATAAATTTTCAAACCTCATGATGTGTTGTTTGGGACAGGTTACTGAACACATTATCATCATCAAGAGGCATATCCTCCAACTACATGGTTACAACATAGAAAATTATTATGTGTTTCCAGAGAGTTCTTGCAAGTTCACACCAGCTGCTCCATATTCTTCAGTTGTTATGGGCATCTGCATGTAATTTAGTCAATGCCACAGCAATTATGAGAAAAATATGGGCTAGAAGTCATTGTATATATGATTATTAATGTTGCATATGATCTAGTGGGTCTTTGAAATGAATCATGCTAATGCATGTCAACAGATAGAAAAAGTCTCATTTGACGTTTGGATATGTGGCTACCTGATATGTTAAAAGATATAACTGTGAAAAAGGCATAGATGTCCCTGTGACACACAACTCATGGCACCTTTACACTTAGCATGTATGAGAGATATGCCACTTTCAATGAAGCCTGTACTGATGCCTATAATGGTCATAATCAACTTTGAAGATGTCCTCTTGTGAGTTGTCACATGAGACTCATGCTTCCTTTCACAGAGTTTTTCAACTTTCCATGTTGCTAAACTAATGTCACATTCTTTCTCACTAGTAGAAGATACAACTTTTGCAATATAAAGACTTGTTCTTACTAATGCACTTAACTAGCGAACAATTATAAAAACATAATGCAGTCACCAATTGCATTAACTATCTAACATATTAATTTCAGATTAGTCTGGTTCATGTCCTATTAACAAATTAAATACTAATTTCTTTGCCAACAGATTGATGATAATATATACACATTACAAACTTAAGATATTACAGCCCAAACAAACAACAGAAGAAAATATAATAGATATTGAAGTCTAGTATTACTTCAGGGAAAATATTACTGACATAGAGTCTAGCAGTCAGTAATAGGAGCATGCAGTAGAACTCAGAAATCAGAATTATATTGTTTTGTACCTTCAAGCAATCTGCGTAAAATGATAGCTTCTGCCTCATCATCTTCAATTTCCTCTTCTGTTTGAGCTTGCGATGGACATCTTCTCATTTTAAGTCCTCTAACACCATCTGCTTTGTCACTTCTCACATCTGTGTTACCATCATCTTCTTCACACTCTTCTGCATCTAGCAAATTCTCAAGGTCTCCAGCAAAGGAATCTAGATCACTATTTGCTTCAGAGTCACTGTCATTTTCATCAACATCAGAAGCAGAAAGACTCTGAACTTGTCGATCCCATATTTCCTGACATTTTTCTCTGGTTTGCTGTTGAAGCTGAAGAAAGGACATCCTTTGACCGCGTGCAAACTTACTGAGGGTCGTTGCATCAACTTGAATTCCTGATGCAGCTTGCTCACTTGAAAGCTTGCGTACCATAGCAATCCGATGCCACCTAGTTAACTTATCAATTCGCTCTTCTGGAACTTGGAACTTTAAGAGAACCTAGAGTTGGCAATAATTGATAGCATAAATAATAGAGTGCAAATTACCAGGGAAAAGGACCATCATCATCACAAACATGTTTCAGAACAAGGTAGGTGTTAATACCAAGCACAACCACCAACACCTACTTTCAGTACATGTCTAGTATTAGGTTGTTATATTTTTTTTCCTTAAGGATGAAATATAATTTGTATTGTATAAAATAAAAAAGTTTGATTATGGCAGAAGAGATAGCAATGCTGATCATACAGCTAGAGGATGCCATGAACTACAAGGCCAATGCAGATGAGGCTGTATTAATTGTGTATATTTGTATACTGAACTTAAAAATCATCAGAGAAAATCTTAGCAGGATGAGCAAAAGTTGCCAAGCCTATGTTTATTAAGTAGAGTGTCTTGATTCAGTAAACCTTATTCTAGAACTATCTATTCTAACTCGACTGGAAATAGCAGTCACTTCAGTGCTTGAAAAGCATGCTTTACACAGATTATCAAATGAACGTGTCTTCTAGCTCTCAACAAACCTAAATCGTAACTAACCTTGCGAATACAAGGATTATGGCCATGCATTTTCATCTCCTAGCATCATTGGTTATGAACCATGGTTTCTGATTATACGACTGGCACACGTATCTTTTCCCTTACCACCATCTGCTAATCAAATTTGAAGTAATTGCTACCTCCTATAATCTTTTCCAGGATTACATACGGGGATAATAGTAACTCATTTGATTTGTTGTTATGATGTATATTTCATTTCCATGGGTTAAACGTTTCAATATTATTCCTGATTGCTTTTCAGATAACTCGATTATTCTTAAAACTATATAATTGTGCCAATGTGAGATGTGAAAATTTACATATTCTTAAAATACTGCCCTCCCAAGATATCCTGATAATGTTTCACTCTCAACAGATCAGAATGCACCTAAAATTCTATTAAGTATGTAGACACTAATTTTTTGGCATTTAAGATATACCAAATTTTCATACATCCCAACATGGAGAGGTTGGGAAGAACCAGGATACCCAGCCCATACTTGATCTGCTCCCATGTACTTCATCTTTCAATGCATCATCTCTTCTTCTCTCCTTATTCTCCTCTCCATGTCATTTTTTTTTCTTTAAACTGAAAACAAACATTTTTGCAGAATTCTGAGGTCATGTTCTGCCTATCATGGAAAAGCCAGTTTGCTTTGAAGGGATCCAAACAAGTGCAATATAGTAGCTTTCTATGTAAAATTTTATATTTATTCATAGGATTGATAGGTTGATTTTAGAAATTGTATTTATTATGAGTTGCCCCCACCCACTATGCCATCTTCTTCCTCTCTTCTGATCTCACATGGCATAATACAAGTCATAGCAGATCTTATAATAGAATTCTAAGATCTGGAATATCTAGAGAACTACTATCAAGTTTTGCTTGGGGAATATCTAGATTCTGAGCTACAGCCACTGGGGCATGTTTCTATTATTTAGATTTTTTATGGGTTTCCTTTTTTATTTTTCTCTTTCCAAGAAAAACTTGTGGTATGGTATATTATTGTGCAAACATTTGAACATATCTTAAGTACAATAAGAGAAGGACAGTTGATGAAGAATAGTCTTCAAAGTTTAGACTTGCGGAAACTATGCTCCCTCCTTCAGTAACTCCCTGAATCCTGCTCCTTCGCAAACCCCTTGGATCCAAACTTTTCTCCTACCGCAAATCAGGCTTTTAACACTATATACATGGTGCACTTAAATAATTGATCCACTTGAGAAAGTAGAGACACAGTTTCAATATGAGTTGAATTGTGCCACTAGATTGTGTTATAAATTAGTTACATAACAACTAATAAGTTGCAAATTCATCAAGTTTTAAAGTAAAGAAGATGACAAGTCGAAACACACTATCAGAAATTTAATACCCTCCCTAAACAAATTACCTCAGGAGAAAGGAACACCAATCTCAGTTGCAACACAACTAGATACACTAACAAAACCTATAGCTATGTCATAAAGTTTGTCAGCCAAATGGCACAGGGGGTAAATTATTTAAAGTTAAATGACATTAGGAATTATGAATAACACTTCTAATAGAAGATATTAATTTCTTATTTTATCACAACTAATATAGTTTGCTTCTAGCCTAAATTATAGATTACAATTTTTCAGATTCATGTGCATAAGCATGTGCACTATAACTAGTAATCAATAAAATATTAATCTAAAATAATTGGTAATTTCAATTTTTTTATATCTATCCACTAGAACAGCAAGCAAATAATTGTTTCCCATAAATCCGATCAGTTGGATGACATGTTCACCAAAAGGCCAGGAAATGTCCATTTATTCAATGCTTATTTTGAGCCAAGGCACAGAGGCATATGCCCTGCAAAAGATAAATTATTCATCATGTGACTTTTTGTTTGACTAATTATAGTGGAGAGCTGACTCATTACATTTTTCTAACCCCATAACTTCTGCAATTACTTGTTTCATTAGTTAAAAAGCTATTATAATTAATGAAATGGTAGTCCAACATTAATTTGAATGTTTTCTTTTCATATTTCTCTTTCATTTTTTCTTCTTTCCTCTTGTTCCCCTGATCATGCATGATGACTTCCATGTATCCCAGACATCATCTGATGTTTAAAGTTTAAATTGGATTAGTTTGACAATGATGAAACTCAGAATAACTGATATTACAAATAACATAGAAGGTAATTAACAAAAGAATAATTGGTTAGGAAGGAATGCTCTAAAGAATGATAATAATTTTAAACAACAAAAAATTGGAGAATATAAGGCACCAACAATAACAAGATTAATGTTAAGTGATGTAGGGGCAAGGTACTGAAAAGTTGCAAGGTTAGTCAGGCATTTTTAACAACTAATACCTAAAGACTAATGTGAGAAACCTACTGATTTCATAGATAAGATATCCATACCTTGAGCAGTTTTCATTTCAAGTAAGAAAAGCATATTGTGTTCTCCATATACAACTCCATATACAACTTAGAACCAATAAATCACCAGATTCATATCATAACAACAATGCTCCAAGGGACAAAGAGACTATCATATTTCATAGCTACAAGAACAATTATTTTAGTGTGATTCAGGACGATCTGCAGTTTAACAACAGTAGTATATTTGATTACAATGTAGCTGCATTAGACTCACATTGTAGCTCCCTTCAGATTAAACTTGTGACAGGACCTTAAAATAATCTCATACACCTCATTTATACAATATCACAGCATGTTTTAAGTCTTTCCAAAATATTCCATTTACAAGACTTAATATCCCTTTTGTTCAGAAAGCAAATTACCCCATTTGGCATTACATGCTTCTATAAATTAACAAGATTATCAAACAAGAACAATTTCCTGCTGCATGCTTAACTAAGAATCCATTCTTTTAAAAAATAAATGCACCATAGAATAGCCAGCTCTAGCACAGGCTTTAGCTACAGAGGCATAGCACAGAGAGTTCTAGTAGGAATCACAAAAACTAGCACGTTTAGAACTGGTTATACCTCACGTGCTGCATCCATGCTTAATCTGCGGAGATCAGCATCAGTTCCAGTGACTGTTGAACCTCCCCGTGCAGCAGCAGCCTTTTTTTTCACCACTGCATTTGAAACAGGAGCCTTGGGAGTTACACGGACATAGCTAAATCCCAGTCCACGACCAGAAGGATCACCAACACCCGTAATTTCCATCCGCTCAATATTTTCTCGATCCTGCTCAAGAAAATACTAGTGAACATAGAACTGAATTTTGATACAAAATAAGGAAAACCAGTGTTAGAAGAAAACAATAATATAAAGAGGATGCATAAATTGAAGAATGAAAACAATAATTTTTTTTTTCATCAATGAAAACAGTATTTTCCTTTTGGTAGATAAAAAAAATACATTTTCCCCCAAAGAAATATGAAAAGATTTAATGCACGAATATCACATAATACAATTAACTGATTATGCATGGGTACTGGAATTGATAATCATGACTAAATCAAATAATCACCATGTGCCATCATGATAAAACAAGAAGGTGCACATTTATTCAAAAGTAAGTATAGTGAAATACTGTATCATAGCTACCAAAATTTCATAAGAAAAATGAAACTATATAACAATGAGCGACTCCAAAGACATGTTAAGGATTAAGGTCTGTCGTACTGACCCATACCATTAAAGTACTAGTACTGAGTTTCGATTTGGTATGATTCAAAGCAATCCAAACTGAGTGGTACCAACTCATACCATCCAGTTTCAATCCATAACATCTAGTTCTGAGTGGTATTATGGTTAAAAGTAAGATAAGAATTAGCACCTTGTCTTAGTATAGGGTGCAAACCATACCATGCCATACCGATCCACACCATATCGAGCTAGTAATGTACCGATACGATTCTCAATACCTATTTTGCGGAGCTTGTTAAGGATTTTAAAGGTCATGCCCTTCTTATCAATCTAAAGGACAAGTGCAGTTTTCATCAGAATGAGGCTTCAATTGGAGCCTCCTAGGTCAAGATTGGTCCAAAATTTTAGAGTGTTAACTAAGTTTTGTTGCAATCAGGCCCAAATATTTATCATTTTTATGTTTTTGACACCCTAAACAAGATTGCATTCACTTTTCATCCCCTAGAACCCCACACACCTAGTGCTGAAAGGGATTTGCAGGAATGTTTTCATGATCGAAAATAAATTTTATACAATATAAAAACTGAAAAGCCTCAAACATGGATATCGCATACAAATGTAAAAGAATGAGTTTAATATACGTTTAAGATCAAAGATATTGCTCATTATCCAATCTCCAAAAGCAAAAGCAGGAATTTTTTTAGTTAACCAAAAATTTTTTCTGACTACTACAAGCAGGACTCTAGAAAATCAGGTAACTATCTCTGATTCTCTATAATGAAATCCAAGATCTTTCCTCATATCCAAAATCCACAATCTCAAATTGGGAAGGCATAAAACAGCAAAAAATCAAATCCTTATTGAGTTTAAGACTTAACAACCCAATATACACCTAAAGTAGTATTCTTGCCCACCAATCATCATAAGCGGAGCTCTGAAACCTACTTTAAGATTAACTAAATAAAAGGTCTGAAAATACAATAAAATATTGAATAAACTAATATTTTATTTATCATCATTCTCTTCTGCTTCGCAGATCTTATCCCAGAGATCTTGATGATTTTTACCCTTATGCTCCATTTTGGCTCTTCAACTTCTGATGATGAAGACCAAACTAAGACTCTTGCAATCACTACATCAGTTGCTGTTTCTAGTGTCCTTTGTCAATGACAATAAAGCTTTTGGTCGCCCAGTTGATAGCATTCATCAAGGAATTCACAAACTCAGCAAGGAACAGACCTCCCGACAGCTTTGATACAATTACAGCTCTTTATCAATTGCAATTAATGCTTTTATCAATTAAAAATTGCTTTGAAACTGTTTCTTTAGATCCTTAATTCTTCTCATCCACATTCTTAAGGCATGATCTGGCCTCAATAGCAGGCTTGCAATGTGAAGAATCATTTCCTGTAGCTGCCTGCAGGACTGTCACAACACAAATTGTCAATCACTGGATTCCCATGGCTGGATCTTCAACTACAACACTTTTCATCTATGATTCTTTAGATAGCTGGACTTGTGGTTGCAACAGGAGAAAATATTTGCAAGCTTGTTAATGACTGAAGGTCGGAGATGAGGAAACTACATTATGCAATATCTAACACCTTGGGCTATTGTGGTTGCTTGCAACATAGCCTTGATTAAACTAAATAGCTAAACTACTTTTGATAGCTACCATTTCATCATGCTTCGGCCCAAAAACCTTCTTATATTTGATGTACTGATGGAAAGCAACAATCTTGAAATTTTACTCCTCATTTGGTAAAAGGATAATAGAAGGAAAAAACAGAGTGGAGAGAGAGGACAAAGGAAAAGAATAGAAGAATACAGTAGGATCCTTTAGCTTTAATGCCAAATTGATGTATGACCACTGGGAGGGATGGCCTACATATGCATAGAAGGTCCATATTCAATCTAGGTTTACAATCAAAGATTTTGATCACTGCTAGTTTTTAGAAACAAGGCAGATGAGGAAAGTTTTCACTGGTAATGATCGAATGAAAATTTAAATAAACCTGTCCTAAGGTTTTTGTGAGAGGGATAAGGTTCCGATTCCAGAGCAAGGGTTTTAACACCCAGAATTTTCCTTCCCATCCAGAACCAGAAAAGCAAGAAAAATGGGTCCTTCGATAAGTCTGGGACCCCAATGCTATAAACCAGGGCATCCCATTTGGTATGAGTTAGTACCACCAACATAGAGAAGGTGTCAATGACTTGGACTATCTAGTGCTCATTAGGACTAATTGTGACAAATGAAAGTAAAAGGAGGCCTAAGGGGCTCGCTTCTCCACTTGGTTTGCACAAAAGAGGGAAAGAGAGAAGAAAGAAAGAGGAAAAGAAGGGGAGAATAGGGGCTTAGATCTGGTGAAAACCAAGTCTACAAAACTGATACTGAGAACTATATCAGTACATTATCAGTTCGATACGATACAAATCGAGACGGTATGCACTCCGTATCAAAACAAGGTACTAGTACCTTTCTCACTCTTAACCATAATACCATTCAAAACTAATCAATATAGGTCGATACTACTTGGTTCAGATCAATTCGGGTCATATCAAATCAAACCTCAATATCGTACCACATGAATCAGTGCTAAATAATCATTAAAAATAACAAACAAGAGATAGAGAGAGAGAGAACAAAAACTAAAAAAGAAATCCTAATGAATACTGAGGAGTTTTGGATGTAGGGCTAGAAGTGGGCCAAGCCAAGTCAGATCAGGATGTTGTTCAAGTCTAATCCGAAATTTTTTGAGGGCTTCAGGTCGAGCTCAAGCTCAAAATTTTTTTCAAAATCCAAGCCCAAGCCTGATCCGAGTCCAGGCTCAAGCTTGGCCCAAAGTACAATCAGGCCAACCTGCAACAATCCATCTAGGCCAAAGATTGAACCAGCAGAGTTAATTTCAGTTTTTAAGTGTTTGTGTGAAAATAAGCAATATTTAAAATAATTGCACCCAATCACTTAGGTGTTAGATAAAAATCTCAAATTAATTGATTCCTAAGTAGAAGAAAATTTATCATGACATGGGAAGCTATTCTCACATAATAGACAAGATATGTAGTATAAAATTTAAAAAACCCATTGCTTTTTAAGGTTTGAACTTGGAACCAAGTCCAATTTAAGCCTAATTAAGAACCAACACTACAGGCCTTCTTTGGGTACAAGATTCAAGTTGAGCTTGGGCCAAGCCCGGGCCTAGCCAAGTGATGACCCGAGCCTAGTTCGAATTTTGTTTGGCCTCTAGTTTTAGGCCCAGATCCGATGTAAATTAGCTTAGGATAGCCCAACAGGCCACGGAACAGCTCAAGCCCACTTCCATCCCTGGTTAGATGACATCATCTCAATGCTATATTTACCCAATCCCCAACCAATTAGGATTTAAAACATCATTCAAAAGGATTATAGGCTAAACAAGAGGGTCTATAATTGATGTATAACTAAATTATAGAAAACAGTGTATGCATAAATCAAAATAGAGATTAGATAAACAGAAACCAAAAATAATATAAGAGATGAGAGAGAGAGAGAGAGAGATGGAGAAAGGAAAGCCTGAACCTATCTAATAGAAATCTTCTCTCTTTCAAACAAATCATATACAAAAATTTTCTTTTTATGAGCTTTTTATGGATTAGTAAAATAGAATTTTTAAAAACCGAGTGTCTGATCTTTATACAAGTGCTCGAGATCCTTCCTTAAAATGCAAAATCAGAATTTTCCGCAACCTGTATAAAAAGACATCTAAATAGTGTTGTTAAAAGCACTAGGCGTACCTAAGCACAAAGGGCTCTTGGAGCCTAAACACAAGGCACAAAACACAGGCACATGCCTAAGCAAAGTAAAGCACATATTTTTAAAATAAATAAAATAATTTATATAAGCAAGATTCATAACACATAATAGAAAAAGATTAAAAAAATCATCATAATAATAATATATTTAGCTTATTAGCTTAATGGAAAGCATCCTCTTTCTCAGTTAAAATTCGTAGTCCCTTAATGCTTTTCATCTTTTTCAGATTATAGCATAATTTTTGATGTTCCATCTCTTTGTCTTCCAATTTTTAGCTTTTTTATAGGGTAAGAAAAATAATTGTGTATAAGATAGTACATTATAAAATCAACATAATCTAATAAATATAATAAATTTTAAAAAATATATATTATAAATATAACTTATGAAGAAAGGTGCGCCTTTCTTGCATCTCAAATCAAATTAAAAGCATACTTTTTTTCACCTTAAGTGCACCAGAATAAAGGCATCTCACTGTAAGCATCTAACCCACTTTAAGTGCGCCTTGCACCTTAGACACATCTCATGATATAAGAAGCGTCTAACCCTTAGTGCCTTGCGCCTTATACCTTAGATGTGCTTTGACAACACTGCATTTAAAACAGCCAGAAGTCCCTTCTCTTACCCAAAGCTGCAATGGCTTGCTATGTGGCACCAATCCGGAGAAATGGCATATGCTTCATAGCCAATTATAATATTACCAAATTTTGTAGATCATATTATAGATTATGAAGCAGATTCAAAATAAATGTGATAAGGCTTGTTCATAAAGGTCAACAAGGAAATGAAGTTTTTATTTTATGTCATCAGTGAATAGCCAGCTACAGATTGCTTGAGATTTTCTTAAAATCAATGGATAATTTAATGATAAATGTCAAACAAGAATTAAAAAAAAAAAAAAACTTCAAAAATAATGCTTAGGTTCAATTAAGTTGTAGGATCTGAATTGTAAAACAGGGTCCTCAATACAGAATGTTCTAACATTTTTTACCTCATTGTAGCTGTACCAACAAATAGCTGCATTTAGCAAGGTTGACATTTTAACAAGGTTGGACAATCTAACTACGTATTTTCAGGAACAAAGAGCAGAGGGTCCAAGCACTACCAGTAACACAACTAATTACATGACAAATATAAGATATATAATGCAAGCTGTTTTATTAGAAATTAAGGAATGTAACCAAACCTGATTTGTACAAGCAACAAAATTGCTAGTAAGATTCCATGGAGTTATCTGTAATTCCCTCTCAATGTGGGATGCAGCAGCCAAAGCAATCGCTTCATCAGGAAGCTGATTCATTGCAGAAGACAGACCGACATTTTGGGTAAGCTTACTAATTCCCAATCGTTTGAGCCTATAGAGTCCAGCTTGCATACTCTCATATGAACAAACCTGATGATAGAAAGCAGTCAATAACAGAATATAATTTACAGGAATTGCAAATACTAATCTACAGATACCAGCGTGAAAGAGTAGATGGTGTAATCTAAAAATAAAACCATGTCACAAATAGGCTGCAGGAAAAATTAAAGATATATACTGGTCTTGTGGAGTAGAGTGGTATCAATCTCTTAAATGACAAAGATAGTGCAAAAAAGACCACAGCGTTACATAGCTTTAAGTACCATACAGCTTACGCAGTGGTATGCATTCAATAGAACTCAATCCCATATAACTCTTAAGGTTAACTTGTAGATGTTATAGTCACAACTAAGTTAATGTACAATCCTCAGATAACTAAGATGGTCAGAAAGGAAAAAGGGGTTTGATCCTCTGAACACTAGAACATATTAGTTTTCATTTACATGATTCAAGATAAGCATGATCAAGATGCAGCGACTCAGCCACATTTACAAAAAAAAATAGGACAAACAACTTACATTCTCTGGCATCAACATCCTTCTCAATTCTTCCTCTGATGGAATGCGAAAATCACGTCTTCTTACCCAAATTAACTGTCCATTTGTCCCTCTCTGAGAAAATACATATAGAGCATTACTTTTTCAGATAAGTCATAACAAATTATGAAATATTGGTATGCAGTGTTTAAAATTAAAGGATTTACAAAGATAGATTTTTTTCCACAGTGCAAGAACAAAAATTAAGCAGCCAATAGCTCAAATAAGATACCACCTCACAAAGTACTGTGAACAAAATTTGCAATCCTCATCAAAATGAACCTGACCTTTATATCTGCACAGTGTTTCAAGCGCTTGCGTACAAAGGCATCGGTTAGGTTTGGAAACAGAGAAACCAACTCATCTGCTCGAATATGAGGAAGGAAGCCAGGCTTCTCATTGGCACGAAACTCACGGTACACATGTACTAGCAACCTGTTCACAAGATATGTCTGCACATTTTTTGATCCAGGAGAAGGTACTTCCATGTGAGGCTCCTGCAGAGAGCCACCAATTTGAATTAATAAAAGATAAAAGAAATAATATATGAACTAAAGCAATATAAAAACCTGATACAAGAGTAAAGGTTCTCTTATTCTTATACTTGACAGAAGTTTCATATACATTCTAACACAGCTCAGCAAAGGCACCAACTACACAGAAAAAAGGTGATGCAGAGAACATCCTGAGAATGAATCCAACCAGCTCAAAGTGGAACTTTATGATATCGTTTACAAGCTTAATCATACCTTCTTGCATCATCTTTTGCACCTTGTAAGCTACTAATTGAATCATACATCTATGTCTAACTACTGCAAATGTTCAGATAGATAGATCATACATCTAAATATATGTGACTAAAATGGTTGAGTTTATTCCACCCATAACATCGGATGTGTATTGGACAATTTCATCAAACATTGTGATTAGCTCATAGAACTGTTGTAAGTGGACTTGCTATATTCAACACATGGGTACTTTTTAAAGAGTTGCAAATGGTACTAACGAAGCATAAACAACTCAACATCATCATGCTTTTGAATAATGAGAAAAGATGGGGGAGAAAGTAACAAAGGTCAAAGAGAGATAAATTTTAGCTTCAAATCACATGGGGGCAGGGGGAAGCGGGGAGAGATGGATGAACAGGATGGTTGTACCTTTTGCAGCCTAGTACTAGTTAGAGGTCCACCTGTCACTGATTTGAAATTGAAATATTAGTTGCTTCTATTGAAGGAAGGTGCAGAAGTGCAGTAGAAATCAAGCAAAAACCTCGAAACATTAGGGCACATATATCCTAGGAAACATTTATATGAAATATACCACATTCCAAAACAAAAATTTCGTTCTGTTCAGATATCAAAAGAATAGCACAACTTAAATATTCAAAATGACAACATGATAGTGAATAGTATATTTATTATTGAACTGTAGCTGATTTTAACATGTTAGAGAGCATGCAAAATTAAGAAGTCTTATGGTAAGTATTAGAAAAGACTTTAGGTTTCCATGAGATATACTAATATAATTAAAAACATGTACGATGGAGTAGTTACAAGTATAAGAACTACTGATAATAATATCAGTAAGTTTCCAATCAAAATATGTTTATACTAAAAATCTACTAAGTCGCTTCCCTTTTTCACTATTTATGGATAAGTTTACTAAGCATATTTAGGATAATAACACTTGCTGCATCCTATGTAGAGATGATATAGTCTTAATATATAAAACTAAGATAGGGGTTAAGTTGGAAATAATGGAAAAATATATTAGAACATAAGGATTCTAGGTTTAAGTATGACCAAAACAAAATATACGAAATGTAATTTTGATGAAATCAAAAATAAAGATGAAGGTATAGTGAAAATTGAGGATTATGATGTTTCTAAGAATGATCACTTTTAATATTTAAGATCGATTATTTATAAAGAAAAAGAGATTAAAAAGAATGTTATCCATAGAATTAAAGCAAATTGGATAAAATGATTTAGTATAACTAGGATATTATGTAACCGTACGATATTTATCCAATTGAAAAGAAAATTTTAAAAAACAACCATAAGACCATCTATGCTTTATGGTATAGAATATCGAGTAATTAGAAAACATGTGATCATGATAACAATTGTCGAAATGCGAATGTTGAATAGATTTATAATAATATAAAAAGGGCAGAATAAAAAATGAAGTTATTCATAAAAAAAATAAAGGTAGCACCAATTGAGAATAAATTGATAGAACGAATTAGGTAGTTTGGACACGAACAACATACATCTAAAGATGCATCACTATGAAGGACTCACTTGATATATGTAGAAGAAAATAAAGATAGAGGTAAACTAAAAATTGCAAAGGAGAGAATAGAAGGAAAAGACGTAATAGCTCTACATCTTATTAAATATGGCCCTAAATCAAGTAGAATGGAGAAAATGGATTCATGTAGCTGACCTCAAATAGTTTGGGATTAAACTTATTTGTTGTTATCATCATCGCATCGTAATACATTTTCTTAAAGAATTTGTTAAGAATTAGAAATTATATTTTTCCTCCTCTCCAAGACTTTCAAATATTCAAACAGCTACAACACAACTCCATAGTAAATTTAGCCATTCCAAATATATGAAATATGATGACACAACATTTAGAAGCTCATGAACTACCCTAGAAGTACAAATGTATGCAAGCATAGCATGAGAATATAACTGAAACCATAAATGGAGCTAGATTTTACAATAAGGACAAATATTCTCACAAGCAACTACATCATTGTGAAAAACTAATCATTATTTCAAAATTTGGAATAAACTAGTTGGCCAAGGATTCTGAGTAAAATATAATTTTTTCAAGAAGATCATTACCCAAAAGATATATATATATATATATATATATATATAGGAATGAATGCTTACTTGTTGTCCAACAACATATAATTTATCTATGCGACGAAGGGAAAGCATCCCTTTTGCTGAACGAACCAAAAGATAGTCTGTCGAAGACAACTTGTGAGGAAATATTGGTGCATGGTACATGTTTGTCTCAAGACATGACTGGATGCAACCAGGACGTATATCTCCAAGAAAAGGAGACTTGTCAGAAGGATCAAGTGCAAGCACAGTCCCTAGACCATTGTTGCCATTTCGCAATGATGAAGCAGTTTGGTCACCGGATGCAGTTTTTTGGTAGTAAGCACATAGTCTAGCCCCCATCCCAACATTTCCTAAAAGCAAGGGTCTCTCCTCACAGTACCTATATTAAGGAGAAAAAATGTTAGAAGCTAATAGGTGCATTATGAATTTTCCAGGAAACATAAAAACAAATAGCATAATAATGACTTGATAAAAATCTTCAATTTTAACTAACAATTTATGTCTTTCATATAAAATAAAGCTGCAAAATTTAATATGCAGAAATGAGATAGGAGTTTATGCTGCTTCTTGAAAAGAAAAAATAATAAAGGAAAGAGTCAAAAAAAAACAAAGTTGAAGGACTCAAAGTAGCACACCAAACTCTACTTCAAATTATAAATCATAACATATATCCTAGAAATCATACAAAAGAAGATAAGCTTAGCGATTTGACAAAAAAAAAAAAAGAAAATCAAAGAAAATTACAAGATTAAGTTGGAGAAAGTAGGGTGCTTTAATGAAAGAGATGGCAATACAAATTACCAAGGTTTGCAATATCAATCCAAGTACCATATAAATATCATGTTGTACAATGTCAATACTCAATACAGGTTGGTTCGGTGTACCAACACTTAATTTGCCTACTGTATCAAGTATCATTTCAGTCCAGGCACAACAATACAACGAATCTTGCAGTTTACTATAAACAAACTTAAATTTGTACATGAACAGCAAAATAAACTAATACATCGAAAAGGATAGGCAAAAACCATTTTACAGAGGTTGGAGTGTAAACATCTACCAAAAGGGTTTAAATTCCTATAACAAAGCCCAACCTATTGAGGGAACAAATCAACAAGATACTAGGACAGGCTGGAACAACCATTAAAAACAACAATGAGAAGGAAATTAAAAAATTGGGTGTCTCGAGACACCAATCTATCTCGAGTATTGAGATGTAATTGTCCCAATTCAAATGGGACAGACTAGGAAAACCCAATCTAAAGAGACCTAGGCCCTGAATGGTCTTAGGACATAGCCTCTCTTCGGTCCAATATGGTACCCTCCGAGGTGGCAATTGTGTCAGGTCAAATAAGATAGGGGATGGGTTGTGTCAGATCCAATACATGCCAAAAATTTAGCAACCCGAACCTGACCTATTCGTTCAATAGGTCAAAAATCCAAACCTGAACATGATCACTTTATTAAATAGGTAACTTAATCTGACTTACAATGGGTTGAATCTAGTTAAACAGGCTAAACAGGTCAAGTATTGCCACCTCTACCTCTAAGACAAATTAGGTCTTTAATCCTTGCCTATCACAAAATAATGGAGAAACAATGACAAGAGATGGAGCTTCTTTTCTACATAATGTGACAATCAAGGTTTTAGGTCCTGGCAAGATATCCAGTGGGACGCCGAGATCGGTTGCTGTCCCAAGTGGCTAGAGAGGACCATCCCGCCATCATCCCAACGTCCTAATCAGTACATTTTGGGACACTCTCTATCCCAAGTGTTGGGACAAGACGGAACGATGGTACGTCTCATTCCAAGGAAAAATCAAGACAGCCTCATTCCACGTGATTTAAAACCTTGGTAACAATAAATAATGGATTACTACAAGATAACTAGAGGACCAGCAATGTCCTAGGAATGCACATCAGGCAAGGCCATTTGACCCAACCTACATTTCAATTTTCAAGCAAACATGATGTGGATAGCAATTGGTCTGAACCTCAGCTGAAAATCCTTGCTAAACCCAGATGTCCCATCCAGCTTAGCAAATTCAGAATGCACATCATAGAACAGCCATATAATAGATAAACCTACATGTACAAGTCATTTAACAATTTTCTGACAACTGTAACAAGTGTAGTTTGGCCCCCACAAGGAATTTCTTGAGATGGCCAATGTTTAACTAAATTTTAGTTTTTGCTAGTCTATGTGAGATTGGAATATAGTAGCACAGGCCAACACACGTCAGGCTGACCTTGCACCAAGATACATGGCCCAGCCCAACCAACCTGATGTCCACCCCTGCACTGTTCTACTTCAGCACGAACTTCCTATCATATTTTTATTGAACACATTTAATAGAGTGGCACCTTTAAAAAACTTTGAATCACACCAATAATTCTTCTTTAATGGAAACTAAAATCATTTATTTAATGTCCAACCTTTACATCTAATGCAAAAGCCATCCAAAAGATTACATAATGAACTAAACAAATTTTTTGTATTAAAACAGCAAAACAGCCAGCCAAGCTTCACCCAAGTAAAAACAAATAATTGAGTAGTTTATTTACAGAACTTCACAAAAATGGCTAATTGTGGAATATTAAGCTTTTGTATCACCCATTAGTCACACCCATGATAGTACAACATAGTTATCAAAAGTCAAATATAGCAAACAGAATTCAATCTAATGCTAGAAAAACCCATAAACATAGATCACAAACACTAATTGGACTCATTTTCTTTGAACGTGAATGCTGGGAAAAAAAAAAAAAGACAGTCCAAATTTTGGCTAACATGGCCTCACCAGTGTGTAACTTATTAAATAAAACATAATATCCTTTTCTCAGCACTTTGAACCCGCCTCAGAAGAGAACATATACACATACAACAAATAACCCAAAAAAAAAATATTTTACATAACCAAAAATTACAGTGACAGCAAAAGGAAGTTCCCTAGATCTCATGGTACATGCAGATTTATTAAGTTCTAGAATAAGTAGTCCACATATAGGTGCGAGATATTTAGAAAGGCCAACTGAATTGAACTCAATTTCGGCCATTAATGATATTAGCATGGCACGCACTGACTGAAACATGAGTAATGCCATGGAGAGTCAACAGTCCAGGGCCCTTCCAATAGCCCGGAATTAACTTTGATTTGATACAACAAGCAAACAAACCAGGCATTGATCGGAAAATCAGTGTTTATTGGAGGTCTTAGACTCTTAATACATCTAGATAAGACTGCTGAAACATCAAGAACTGACAGATATATATATCATGTCAATATAATGACAATTGTAGATCACAAGCATCTAAGGGATGGGCATCTTACTCCATGAGAAAGACATGTCCATCTTTAACAGATAGATCAGATTTCTTCTTAAATGCTCCAGGAGGCCGCAGAGGCTTATTCTCACCAGGCAACTTTTGGGCCCGTGGCCACATATGTATTCTTGTACGCACAAGATGAAGCACAGAATTTGGTCGTACGTGCTGTTCTGCCAAAGACATATTGTCCTCAAGCTCTCTTCCAGAACAAAATACTTTTACTTTCTCTGATAGCTTGAAATCTGCATGAATGACATGAGCGATTTCCATTAGAATAAAGCTTAACCACAAAAAAAAGGAAAGGGAAAGAAAGAAAAAAATGAGTCTAATAAGGTGAAGCCAAAATAGAGGACAAACCAAACTTTTTAGATGCCCACAGTTTGACAGACGACAAAGTCTCCTCAGCATTGACAGTAAACTTAATTCCTTTTCCTTTCCATCCCACACTCATTAATATTATTTTCATGGGTCCATGGGTGCAAGGTGCTCCTTGTACCATAGCAGCAACTTTGTTGTCATGAGGATACCAAAAGGCTCTTGGTCTATGAAAATTGGCAATTTCCTTGCTGCAAAACCATTAATAACAAAAGTTGAGCACAATTCACATGATGTTATTGTGTACTATGACAAATGGATATTATTGTGCATGACCATTCACATGATATCATTGTACATGTCAATATTAGTACTTTGACAAATGAATGTACCTACCATGAACAGAATTCAGTAAAATAAAATAAGAACGTTTGTATCTAACCACATATGGCACTGCCTCCATGAGTGGAAAGTCAAAAATTAACAGAGATGAAAGCATTCTTTGCATCTGGAATTTCACCAGATGAAACAAATTCATGCAATAAGAAACCAAAGCAAATATAACTCCTTGACAACCAACAGACCACTACTAGTAGAAGATTAATTAAATTGACTAAGAAATGAGAAATTTGATGTTAAAATAATACATTAACAATTATAAACAGCTTTACACGAATATCCAGTGATCTATCGAATACATAACTCTATATTCAGTCAGTCAACAGTCATCTAAAGTTATAAATAAGTATTAGCTGATGCTAGAAGCTGTAGAGATTAGAACTTGAGAAGAATGACACAGCCTCCTTCAATTTATCAAAATATTATACATCACTTGTGAATTGTGATCCAGGTTTCATGCATCAGTGCCAGTGAGAATAACTCATACTGGCTGGCATGTGAAGTGCCATGTCAACGGACGTCAAGATATGCTGAAACAAAAGATATTAAAAAGAGATTTTAATTTTAAAGAAATATTAATGAAGAATATAATTAAATGGTCCCATGCCAACCCTGTGCCGGTACCAGTAGTGAACAGCCAAAAACTAGGATGGGAGTCATCCAAGTTTCTCCCTGGTATAGGATGCACCACCGTCCTAACACTTGGGATAGAGGGTGTCTCAAGATACGACTATTGGGATGTAGAGATGATAGTGAAACGATCCCATCCCAACATTTGGAATGTCCTGCCGAAATTTGAAATTATGTTCAAAGCTTCAATTTAATATTGAAATCTCATCCTGAGTAGATGAAACTTGCATGGAAAGGACCTAACAAAAGGAAAAAGCTTTAGCTACAACAAGGTATGCCAAACCGTCTGGTACGGGGCATACCTATAGAGTCCAGAACCGCTCCATACTAATTCATACTGACCTTGTACCATATTGAACTGCCTCGTACCGTACCAAACTACCCACTTTGGCTTAGTATAAGGCGGCTTACGGGTTAGAACCTTCCAATTCAACGAACTGGTACATTGTTGGTTTGGTATGGGATGACCGATATGCTGTCGGTTCGATACGGTATAACTCATACCAATCCAATACCGAAATGGTACTAGTTCGACAAACCTAGAGCTGCAGCAAGGATCTTAAAACGAAACCCTACTCAATCCTTTCTTGTTTGCTTAGGTTTCATTAAACTATGAAAAAAAACTAAGAGGAGAATATTTCATAAGAATATGAGGCAGGGAATCTGTTGCATTGCCAAAGCTAGATGGTCGTTGAAAATTAGAATTTGTTAGGCTCATGTCATTTTGATATTTAGTGGCAGAAAGGACAATAAATGGCCCAATCCAGATGCAACAGCAGTAACAAATGCTTAGTTTAACTAGACAAGTTTCCCATAGCATCCGACAAAAAGCTACATAACTGAAATGCACCTCATATCTGCATGAACCTTTGAAACAATAAAGTAGTAAAAATGAGGTTACTGAATGAATATTCATATTCTGAGAAAAACATATCTGAAGATTCTTTCAGAAGGTCAGTCAGACTGACATACAGTTGATATAGGAGTGGGAGCCCTTGAATGCCCTGAATCTACATAAAGAACTTGGGACAATTTCAAGTATGGCATTGCAATATATACAGTTCATATATAGATGATTTAATAGTCAGGCTCATATATACATGGCAGAATATGATAACTTGTTTTTTTCTCCTTGCCTTACCAATGTTCAATATGTTTTTTTTTTTGACTAGCAACTTAACTGCTTGTCGGATGGCTTTATTTTGGATATACACAGGTGAATAAAAGATGTAAAATTATCAGGAAACATATCATCAGAACTTAGTGCATTGGTTTACACAAAAGCAAGGACCAGGAGGAACAGTAAAAGGATTACTTGCAAAAATAATTCTAAATAATTTAACAAATTACTTATACAGAAACAACCAATACATTCCACTTGTTGCTTTTGTATGCACAGACAAATAAAATGATTCCATGCCATGAAAGAGTGAAAGAAACTACCAACATATCTTTTTCATACTTTGATAATATCAAAACTTTTTTCTTATGTTAAGTACATTACAGGACCAAAAACCAAGGAAAAGGAGCTTGTTCTTACTTGCTCAACTTTGGCTTCATGGTTTGCAGCTTTAAAGCAGGTACAGAATGCATGATTTTTATACCAAGAAAAGCATGCTTTTTAGCATGGGATTTGGCTTGCTGGGAGGCTTTTCGATTGGAATAATATTTGTCATTAGAAATGTTAAATCGACTGGCAGATGCCGTTCCCTGACTATGAAGATCAAAAGAGTCTTCTTCCTTGGAAGATTTCGAAGAACGAGTGATCACCATGGCACCAGCATGAGAGCCAAGGTGCTCACCATCCTTGTTATCTAAAATCTCAAAGAGCATTTGATCATCTTGTAGGTCAAGGATCAGCTTTGGCTTTGGAATAGCTTCATCTGGGTCCCAAATAATCTGATCCAACCAAGACCCCTCTAACAATTCCTTGTTCTGCAATGAAAGTTTGCTAAAACGCTGTAAAACATTACCTTTGCAAACTTCCGTTGTCCCATTCTCAGCCTCAACTTCTTCAGAAAACAAACCATCCTTTTTGGAAAGAGGCTCTAATCTCAGTATTTGAGGATGATAACTCCTTTCTGGCAATTGATTGCATGATGAATTTGAAAAATTTCTGGAACCAAATGGCTCTAGCAAAATATGTTCACCCAGCAAATTACAATCATTCTCATCAGGCTCAGTATATCTCTGCTGGAGCTCTTCATCAAATTCAGCATCATTAGGTGCTTCAACGTCAAGTTCAAACAATACACAACTCTCTGAACAACCATGACTTGAAGTAGGTGAATTTCCCCAATTAATTGCACCCTCCCAGTCTTGCTGATCAAGAGGATAAAAATTAGGGCACAGTGGAGACCGTTGACTTGAAAACATAATATTGTTCTTCATCGGTTGAGCAGAAAGACAAGTATCCTTTGACAGCTCATCAACACCAGATATTTCTTGTTCCCGATCGCCTTCAACATCATCTATAGTGGAGTTGAAAAGCCTAACGGTAGATAAATCTTGAGAAGAACTCCTCAAAAAGGCCTCCTCATCTTCTTCAACAATATCAGCAACATCCAAGGGTTTAAGCCACCCTGAAAGCATTTAGCGAATCAGTATAATCAGGCAAAGAACAAGAAATCAGTCATTCAACATCCATGAAACAGTAGAAAGAACACAATGCTTGTCCATAAATAAATGAACACCATTTCCAAAAAGAACCATGAAAGTCTCCAATTTGTCTCAACAACAAAATATTGTAATACATTGACATAACATTCAGCCTAGCATTGCAGAACAGAAAAGCCAGCATCCATAAAACTTGGAAGTTAAGACTGATTTTGAAAACAAAAATGATTGTCAGAGAATTATTATGCAGCTTGGCAGTTTATTTATTACCACAGGACAACTACAGAAAATAGTTAGTTAGGACATATTTCACAGATTTTTTCTTTTTTTTTTGATATGCTTTGCTTCAACAAGCATCGTTCAAAAGAACTTGAACAGACAACAGACCTTTATTTACGGAATGTCTATGTTGATCCTTCTGCTCTGCCTTTCTTACAGGCTCTCGCATACCAAAAATTTCTGAGAACTTCAAAATTACCATACCATCCTCAATGCACAAAATAGGAAGGGAAGTTCCACCTCTAGATTCCATTTGCTCTTGTTCATCAATAGCATGTTCCTGCAAGATCAATGAAAACCGGCAGAAAAATGTGGCAGTGAGTACAAATATGACAATTAATGTCCGATTTTTATAATTAGATTGTCTGGAAAAATTAAGCAACATGATCCCACGGCATATACTTTAAATGCAAAATCCTCAAATATCATGGAGAAATTATTAAACAATAAACAACTAAAGAACAAAATAAAATTTTTTGTTTTAATTAAATCATTATTAAAAACTAACATCAACAAAAGCTACAGGCAGATCACCTGAAAATCCTCCAATTCTGAGATCATTTGTTCTGGCTCTGAAGATGCAACAGAAGGCAAATTGTCATCAGGAGAAATCTCTACTGCAGAAATTAATTCCGACTGCTCAGCTGAAATAAAAATAAAGAAAATAAGGAACAGAACACATATCCAGAGGAATAATTCGCATGAAGCGAACCATAGAAATTCTTGCATTGAGAATAGTTTGGCAATATAGGATTTCCATTGAAGTAATTTTATTGTTATTCAGATCTCGTCAACATGCAACTAGTTTCTCTGGGGTGCATTATTTCTCACATGCATTTGCAAAGAGGCATAGAATTTTTGCATCTTACAAAAAAATATAACTCGGAACAGAGCTGAATGAAAAAAAAGGATTCATGTAGCCGACCCCAACTAGTTTGGGATTAAGGCTTTATTGTTGTTATTGTTGTTATTTGCAAAGAGGCATGTCAGCTCCACTAGTCAAGGAGGTAAAGCTCACTCTATTATTGTCCAAGAACTTAATTCATCAAGTTCTACATCTTTTACTTTCAAGCAGCACTTGTAAGGGTTCATAGCCAGAATACAGGTTTACATATGGTTGATCAAAGTTCTTGAGAACTTTTCACAACTGGTTGATCTGGCATCAACTCTCAAGCCATGTATTTGCTTACCAACTAAAAAACTGGTCAATGAGTAGGAAATTTAACTTGTTGGTTATAAAGTTTAAGCTCATGTAACAGATACATTTTAAAGGTTTTCCTTATCATGCATTAATAAGTAAATTTGATAGTTACATTCTACAAGAATATATGAATTTAATTTTACTTGCTTGCCTTGATATAGTTCTCTCACAGTAAAAAAATGCCTAATTGAAGTGAGTCTGAGGACTTGAAAAGGTTTGTGTGGACACAAAACTAGGATTATCGAGCAGGTTTCATACACCAAGTAGATAATTGTGGCACTAATATTCATACGAAGAAAGGAGTTAGAGAAAATATGCATGTACAAATAAATAGGCAATACAAAAATGTAAAAAATCAGAGAACATGAAATGCAAAGCATACTGAATATGTATATCCATGAGGCCAAACCAAGCTCACCTTCCTGTTTTTTTTCTCTTAAAGTTTGGACTAAAAATAGCTATTGATCATAATGAAACTGTGCTTTTTGGAATTGCAACACAATGTACATTTTATTGATGACTTTGAACATCTGTTCCACTAAAATTATGGAGTAATCAGCAGTAACAAAGACAATTGTTAGCCAAATATACATACGGTGATCAGAATTGTGATTTTAGTCAGGAACTAAGGAACTAAGGGAAGCACTCCACAAGGACAGAAATTAACAATGAGAGAATTAAAGAATTCTAAATTATCATAATTAAGGGGAAAAAACATGGACCCCCGACTGAAAACCGGCTGAGATCATTTAGTCAAATGAATGTGATGGCTCTGATGCCTGTGCTAAAACAGTGCTGAGACTTGGCTTAATAGAAGAAAGAGAAGGCACACCCTGAGATGAGAACTTTTTGCTTAATGTGCCATATCCACTTTGGAAACTCCGCGCTACCATGATTAACATGAGATTCTTCTAAGTTTCTATCTGACAACTAGCCAAAATCATCATGAATCCATTAAAATAACTGTGAAACAAAACCCCAAATCGTACTTAGTCTACAAAGCCTGATCTTCTAGCTGTATTTGGAAATCCTAAATGACTATGAGAAAAGAGAATGAAGAAAGAATGACCAAAAGAATTAAAAAGAGAGAAAAGAGGGAGAAACCTTAATAGTTGGTGTAGGCCACTTACTAAAGGACTTCTGCCATTACCAGGCCTAAAACACATAAGACTAATTAGCATTAGAAGCTCTAAACTTAAAGTATATCATGTAAATTAATTGCATAGCAATTTGACTAGGGGAACTATCAAGTCAGGTGAGTCCAAATACCACCTAATTCAAACCTCAATCCTAAATCCCCCTTGGGGAATTCTCATTTGCATTTTGAACCAAATCCTGTCCACTAAAGCATGGGGTCAAGTCCACAAGGGATTGGTTTACTAACCCAGCTCCATGTTGCATTAGATAGGGATCAGGACTAGATGTGGGTCCCAAGTTGGCATCATTATGTAGAAAGTTAATTATCTTTATGCCCTCAAAATAATCCCTTGATGACATAGCAAAACAGTATAATTAATGAGTTTGATAAGACATGTGAACAACATAGCAGTGAAACAAAGTTATATACCAGGTAAACTATTAAGTCCAGGCCTAGGTTGAGTTGTCTTGATAAAAATCAAATCCATATCCTAATGTAACTTATGATCAGAGGTCAGGTCCAGCCTGTTTCCATGTCAGGTAGTTTTTTTGAAAGACCCGTCCTGGACCAGAGAAGTTATACAGGACTGTCTTTGGAGTTTGGACCCATACCTGATCCATAGGCCTACAAGCAGTAACAAACCTAGATCAGGTCCGAGCCAGGTACAGGTCTGCAAGAATTGACAGTCCTAGATTTGACTAGTCAAATTGCAATGATCTCTAATGATTATTTTAATAAATTAAACACAACTACTAAAATCTATCCTTATTTGGATTTTAAATATTAAAGATTTTGCGACAAAAGATATTAAGCACTTTCATTATAATTGGCAAAGAACAATGGTAATAAACAAAGATGAATGTCAGGCACTCCCACACCTCACAAAGTCTAGGAGCACCAAATTCCTGATCCCAAACTCTGCTCTTGTATCCACTTTGGGCAACCATGGACACAACAGACACTAAGAAATTTTTTTTGGTTAAGGATATGCTCCAACATAAGTTAAAATTGCTTGACAATATCCATAGAGTTGAACTCATGTGGATGGATCACAAGTTGGTAATGGTTGCAGAACATAGTACATACTGCATTATAAAAGTAATGCATGCTCCATCACAAAGCAATATAATAGCGCACTTCCTTGTGCATTGTATATCCAATAAAGAGGGGTATATGAATTCAATGCATAGCCATAATCCATCAAACAAGGTTCATTACATACCATAACACACAATCATGCCCTAGTCCCTTGATAACAAAACAAACAAAATTTGCAGTTTTGCACTTATAAAAGAACGAAAGAAATGCACAAGAAGCAACACTAGACTGATCAAAAACCAGATGTACTTTAGATGTCTGTATTGACAAATCTGCATTTAAAGAGAGCAGCAAAAATAGAATTTTATCGTGTGATGATGCATCCATTTAGTATAATACACTTCAGAAATAAAATTATTTGTTAACCCTTTCTAAATCCAAGGATGAGCAAAATGCAGAAATTGCTCATGTGAAACCCACAAATGCACGCACTTAGAAATTTTAATGGTTGCAAAATGTCATCTAATGTTCAAACCCAGAAATGATGATAGATTGCAATTCTGAGAGAAAAATAACAGTGATGAGCTCCAAGGCATAACCTGCAGATGGACAGATTTGGACATCATTTCCATCCACCTCTTTTTCCTCTAAAGATTCTTCATCCTCGTCATAATTTTCCTCATCAAATACAGAAGTGTTACGGTTTAAAGAAGCCAGTGACACATTAGAAGAAAAAAATTCTTTCTTTGGTAGCAAATGGTCTTCTTCTGTGCCAGCCTGAACCTCAGGCCCATCATATTGTTCATCAATGTCTTCATAGTCAACAGCATCATCAGCCTTCTCATCATAATCTGAAGGACAAGAAAAGGAAATATAATTTAAAGTTTCAAAGGAAACTAGAATGCAAAAAAATCAGGATTGCAGCCAATTGTTGTGTCGCTTTGTCAAAGATATGAAAAATAAATAATAAATAGTAATCACATGCAAAATAATAAGACATATGATGACTTTCAATTTAGATTTGAAGAAAAATAGAACAATGTTTGATCAGGATTTGATCATAAAACATATAGCTTCCATAGAACAAAAATTTGTCAGTAATGAAGCAGAATGACAACTTTACACAAAAATTAGCAAAACATATAAATAAATGTCAAAAAACACAGCAAATGAATGGTGTGGGAGGCATTATAGGGTTTCAATTGGTTATAGTAAGTCAGTGGAGAATTGTTCGACATGGAAATAAAAAGGCAAGGGTAAATAAGCACCATGCAGTGCCAAAGCCTCAAAAAAAAAAAAGCTTACACCAAGGTTTTAAATCCCATGGGATAGCGATGTCCTAGTTTTTCCATGGAATGGGTTGCTCTATTGTCCCACCTCATCCCAATGGCCATCTTAGTACAGTGTCCTGGTACCCTTGTCTCTCTCTCCCCTTCCATTTTTCATTATTTCTTTTACTTTTTGCTTTCTTTCTTTCTTTTCTTCCCATTTCCTCTCTTTCTTTCTTCTTTCTTCTTCTTTATTTTCCTTCTTCCTTCCTTCCTTTCTTTCCCCTTTCTTCTTCTTTTCGTGCAAGGTTAGGTTTCAATGTTCCACCCCTATTCTAATCCCATTTTCGTATAAGAATGAGACAGGATGGCCTGAAAACTCCCATCCCACCAGGACTTAAAACCTTGGCCTAAACTACTTTTAATACAACTCAAATTAAAATAGAAAGAAACCTAAAATAAAGCTTTGCTTTTGGACAGTTTTAGCATATTAGGTGATGTGAAGTGGTATTGTTTTAGTTATTCATCACAAAAACTTGCTAAATTTTCACAACTCAAAAGGACCAAGTTGCACCATCATCAAAACTAGGACACCTAAACATTTATCATGCACCAATCATTTGAAAAAAGGCAAATGACTTGGCTTTAATAGATACATATGTGAGTTTGTGTTGATAAAAATAGCAAAAGAGCACAAAATGGAAGTTATTTTTCCAGGTATAAGACTCACCTTGTTCAGAAGCATCCGTTGCTGCTGGAGAGGATTTAATCAACTACAATTTAAATAAGATAAATAATTTAAAACATATTATATTTATTTATTCCAATAAGTTGAATACATTAAAGAACTAAGCATGACAATCAAAAACCAAACACATAGTTAGGGCAACATACATCAATATCCGTAAGGGATGGACCTAGCTTGTCAGCCAATGCAGCAAGATGCTCCTTTGCATCCTGAGAAACAAAATTGCATGTTTTAACATTGAATGAGACACATCCTTACCTAGGAATTGTCATAACAGCTATCAAAACCAGCACAAGCAAATGCGCAAATAAAGAAGGGGTTTGTTCCTGTCTTTCTAATTGTTTTGTTTCATACTTTCTTCCCCAACTGAATGTAGAGTTCTAAATACCTTCTCCCTATAGAGTTTCAAATATAATAAATCAGAAAACATGGAGACCACTATAGATTTAGAGTATCTTATATCCTTTGTTATATTTTATATGACATTTCCTAACATACATGAGAGTCATGTTTCAATAATATTAAAGTGAACAAGACATCCAACAACAAGACCAAACATCTTTTCTGCCTTCAACTGATCAGTTTATTAAATTTTATGATATAAGCCTATATTTTTGAGGTGCGAAAAAAGGAAGAAATAAAATGAGATGAATTACCTCATCAAGATAGTCTACATCAAGGTCACCAGAATTGTCAACATTTCCAAACATAAACCCCAGGAGACGATTTCCCCCACCAAACTCCTCATAATCGTCATCTTCATCGTCACCTGCCAATAAGAAAGTCAAAGCGATCATGTAATCAGTCCTTTAAGTGAGAATTATTTAAATGGAACATACAGCAGATTTTGTGTAATGTCTATAACTAGTGCCATAAGACTGAATAAGATAAAATGTACATAATTAAGCATTTCAGCATGAAAGAAACTCCAGCAACCATCATCAAGATTGGTCTTCTTTGAACAAAAATAACATGCAGTAACCTATTCCAAAAGTTTAATATCTAAAAAGCAGATGTCAGTAAAGCTGCTGTTATGCGGAGCTAGAATTTTTAGCTTTTAATTTATGAGAAATCAGTTCCAAACTTTCATCATTCTTGGATTTATTCAGTTGTCCCTCTTTCTCTGCTACAAACATTCCCCACCTCTTTCGCCCTCTCTCTCTCTCTCTCTCTCTCTCTCATCCCTTACTTATGCTCAAATCCTCCACCCCCCCCCCTTCTCCCTCCTCCTCCTCCCAGGTTGCTCACAAAAAATGAGAGAAATACTAAGAGAGCATGTCTCACTGATGTGACTACAAATATATAATATCTGTCTTTTCTTTATGTTTCTTGCACCTTGTCTTAATATGTAACAAAATTTGCTCTGAATGAAATCAAGTATAAAATTGATTGCTTAAACGATTGGTATCTAACAGTTGCCAATCAGTGTTTGGATGGGGAAAATATTCCTACATATTGATATTACCAGATGCTGTTCAAAATTGCATTTACTGGTAATGATACTAGTTATTACAACATCATTTGCGATACTCCATCCACTCAGCCAAAAAGCTGTCCTCTTAGACAGGGCTCACTAGATTTAGTCATCTTTCATCTAGGTCATTAATTGGATCAGAACAACAAGGGATAATCATTACACCATGTAGCAACAGGAGAGTTTTTTATCAGCATGTAACTTTGAGAAGCCCAAAAAAATTAATTTCAACATATCATATTCACTAATGATCATCACAAAATTGTTCTTTTATTAGAAGGGATTTTAACTAATTTCCTTTGAAAAGCACTTCAGTAGAAGCAAAAGAAACACCAAGAACATCCAAACAATACTAAATGGAAAGTTTTGTTGTATGATCATAAACTCCACAGCCTATTGAGTTAGTGTGTTGGCAATCTCAAGTATTAGGTGCCACCACACCCATATGCATCCAGTAACCAAATATAAAAACAGCTATAACATAGAAATGAAGTGTAACAATTAGAATTATGTGCATGTGAGTACACATAAGAGGCTGTTTAAAGTCCTGTAAGTGAAGCCACATGAACCTCAAGTTGCAGATGCAGGCCAGCTTGCATGTTTGGATGCCTAACTTAAATTAAACAGTAAGTCAAGCTGCTCGTTGGGCTGCAAGTCAAGACTGTCTTATAATAGTTTTTGCGGTTAATATGATCATGGGACAAGTTCCAACTACTCAAATAGATATGTTAATTAGAACAAAAAAATGTTTCTCTCCTCCGTCCCTTCCTCTATCCTTCTTTGCCCTCCTCTTGAATCCCTCCTCACCGCTGCCCTTGATGCCACCACAAACCTCACCACCTTCAAGAAGCCCATGACCACATCCTCCATCTTGAACTCTACAATACTGCCTCCACTCTGCCACCTTCTCCCCTTCCCCCCCACCCCTTTCTCTTTCACCTTCTCTGCCTTCTTTAAGGCCTGCGTTGTTGCCTACTCCCTCCCCATGAGTGCCCAAGTCCACATTTATACCCTTACCATAGTGACTTTGGCACCAACCTCTTCATCAAGAATACCCACATCTCCATGTACATCGAGTGCTTCGACCTGACATTTGCTCACAAGATATGCAACAAAATTTTTGTAAGAGAAGCTTCTTTTTTCCTCGAACTCTTCTCTAAATACAAGACGTGAGATTCCTTGAAAGTCAACTAATGCATTTTAAATTATAATGTGATTTGAGATACAGTGCAACTTCAACTACGGGACTCCAAACAACTCCTAAATCTTTAATTAGTACATATGTTCCTTAAGCAACATGACACCAAGATAAACTAAGGACCTGTTTTGTTCGGTATCATCATTAAAATCAGAATCAAAATCGAATTCCACTGAAATCAAAATCGAATCGCTCATTCTCCCTGCTTATTTGGTTCACACAAGAATCAAATTTAGAATCAAAAGCTTAGGTGAGCTAGCTTTCATATGGGTATGCCGAAAATGCATTGAAAATTGCAAAGGATATTTGCCAAATCAAATTAACTATGAGAAAAAAAGAAAAGAAAAAATAGTTTTGTCAAAAAATACTAAGTAAATCCTGTGATAGCTCATTGGAATCTAATAAGTGACCAAAAACACCAATACAAAGATCGGCTCACCTCTGCCGGCAATGTGGTTGAAGAGCTTATAGGGGTGTCGGTTGAAAAGGAGAGAAGGGTGTTAGATGAGAAGGTAAGAGGAGAGTGTGTTCAGTTTCTGTTGGTCAAAATGGATTTGCAACATTAGGCAACGGGGGTATAGATTTTAAATCCCTCCTAATATATGATTTGGATTCTAGGTGGAATTAAAATTAGATTCTAATTTTGTCTAAACAAACGTTGAGCATTATTGATTCCAATTTCGGCTTTAGAGGGCCATTCCCGCAAATCAAAATAGGTCCTAAAAGAGAAGGCTTTAAAAAATTATCAATAGATTGAGCCACATCACGAGGTTTATTTCTCTCATCTTAAATACCTTTAGTTTTCAACAATGGCTTCCCTTAGTTTAACCACTAAAATTCAAGTTTTCCTCATAACTGGAGTTTGTCCCTTCGTCAGATCTTCGGAGACAAGAAGAAGGAAACAATTGACTGCTTCTCTTGATGCCTCTTCCTCCCTTGTGAGAGCACATGGCTACCTTGCACAGCCCACCACAACAACGATGTTTCATAAGATACTCATGCTCCATTGGTAATTAAACAGAACAGCTGCTCATTTTTCATGTTTGAAAGTAGAAACAGTCCTATGCCAGATCTTGTCACCAAACTTAACATAATCATCTATCGCCCATCAAAAACATTATAGAACCCGAAAAGAAGTCAGAAAAAGATAAAGGATCTTTAATCGCAAGAATCAAAAAAATCACAATAAATCGAAACCAGACAAACGAACCAGAGATATTACAAACAACCGATGATCTGCACTTCTTTCATAAACCCTAAAGCCGGATTCGTCCATCAATCAAGTAAGAAAAAGGGATGAGAAGGCGTACCTCTAGACATTGCCGCAGCTGAAGGTAGAGGAAGAGAGCTCGCCGATCGGCTTAGAAGAGAGAGAAGGAACGAAAAATAGTTGGAAAAAAAAAAAAAAAAGAGGAGGGCGAGCTTCGATTGGGGATTTTGTTCCGTGCTCAATTTAATTTAATTTAAGATATATAGGAATAAAAGGAGTGAACTTTCTTCCGATATAAATATATTGATCGAGCAAGAGCTAATGAAAGAGAGACCGAGCGGTCCGGATGAAGTCGAGCCCGGTCCAGAAAGGGCCGAGCCGCCGAGCGTAATGACCGCCGCGTTCCTTGTTCTTTCACTCTAGGGCGGTTTCACAATCGGAAGTGGCTTAGATGGACCGGTGCCGACCGGCCGATCTTGGTTGGACCGGAGAAGGGGGCGAACGGTAGAGGTCAGGGGGCGTCGGGCGGAGGTCAGCGGCGGTGGATCCAATTTTCAGAGGCAAAACTTGATTTTTTTCAGACGTGAGCTCACCTGACAGAATTCAGAGAATAAATGAGCCAGTAGGTCGGACCAGATCGGATCACATTTACTTTATGAAATCCAAATTTATATCCGATCATAATTTTGGATCTCAATCTGATCCATTTGCTCATCAAATCAGCTTGGATCAAATCTATGCACAAAAAAATAAAAAATAAAAAATAAAAAACAAACAGTGATCAAAGTCCAACCCATGTTTAAGGTAAGATTAAATATATTATTTTTACATTTAAGTATCCAACTATTATTTTATAGTTAAAACTTAATAATTAATAATATTTAAAAAAATAATTTAATTTTTTATTTAAAAATTTTTAAATTTATTTAAGTAAATGATTATAATATTTTTTATTAAAAATAAGAATTCATCAAAATAAATAATAAAATATAAATATTTAGATAAAATTAAATAAAAAGGCTGAAAAGAGATAATTGATTTAAATTAGAGTTCATTCGATAAATTGATAAAAATAATTAGAGTGAAAGAAAATAAGATTTATAAAATTAAAACTTATAAGTTGATCTAAATCAAGTTTGAATTATATTGGGTCAAAATATACAAGACCCAAACTTGATTCAAAATTTAAATCGAATCCAATTTGCAACCCTAACTTAATCTATGGGTCTTTAAATATGGATCAAGACCATCAAATTAAGTCTAATTAGGTTGGGGTTAGGTCGGGTCATGAGTCAACTTAACACATTTGCAGCCTAAGAATAAATGAAATAAAGCCAATCAAGAAACAATTCGTTTCTCTAAATGATCCCAAAAAAAATCCTTGATTTAAATGAGAAACATTAGAAAAATAATAGTTAAAAATATAAATTTTAAAATATTCAAAAATTTTATTTATTTAAAAAATTATAGAAGATGGAAAAGTGATCAAGAAAAATCTAAAAAATCTTAAAGTTAAATAAAAATATAAAAATAATAAAGTATAAAAGAATAATTATTTATGAATACCGTTTTTGAAAAATATAGAAGAGGGAATGTATTCAATGGTAGAAAACATAACTAGTTAATTTGTACTATATTAGAAACTCTTAAATTAGTCATTGATGTGGTATGAGCTAACTAGCCTGCATGATGGTAATGTATGGCATACTACATGGTGATATAATGTGGTTGATCAAACTATTTCACATGTTCTTTTAAAAAGAAAAATTATAAGAGATTTCGACCAAAGTTGCTACCTAATTCAAAAAAAATTCTCTACTAAAGCACTAATCAATTTGAAATGAATCCAACTATTAAATTTGAAAAAAAAAAATTATATTCTATTCAAAAAGGACTTAAAACCAAAGGCATCGCTATATCTACAAAATTAAATCATCAGAGCTGTTTACCAATAAATGACACAATTTTAGAGAGACTCTATTAAAATGCCAATAGAAACAACCCCAAGCCTAATTCTATGATCAAGACCTCTTGGTTCATGATGTAAAGACGATGCCTCTAAATCTTTATGTTGTGCTTGAGCCTTTTTTTTTTCTCTTAATATGATTTTTTTTTCTCCTAAATGGGAACAATGTACAACTTATATAATTTTTTTTAAGATTTAGGATTTTTTTTTTTTTTTTTTTGTAACTCTCAGTCAGGCTTACATCATTTCTTGAAGTTATTATTAGTGAATCCTTTTGTTTGAGATATGCTATGTTTTAAGGTCATGGCAGGTAATTTTTGTCTATTTCATGATTGGAGGTTGGAGTGTAGCTTTTTGTGCTTTGCTATAGATTTTATTAGGAGAGGGAGAATGGTGGCTACCAATTGTTAGATGATATTGTTTTGCTCTGCATTGTATATGTGAATCATTGAGATTCAAATGACAACAACGAAAGATGTATGAGGTTGCATGATAGTGATTCATTTGGGGTTTTCAAATGGGGCATGAATATGCTGCAGATCATATCTGTTTCTTTTAAATTTTCTTTTTGACTTTTTGTGAAAGTAGTCAAAAAATTTTATGTGTCTGAAATCATATTCTTTCAATTTTTTGTGAAAAAAATGAGATGACATACATGACAATGATGAGTCATTAATTGTTAGTTGATCCTGTTCAAATCTGTATTGTATAAGGTTATATGACAGTGATTCCTTCGGAGTTTTCAAGCAAGGCATGAAGATGCTGTAGATTAGAACTGTTTCTTTTAGATTTTATTTCTGATTCTTTTTGTAAAAATAGTCACATAATTTTGTGTGACTTACAGTATATTCTTTTAATTTTTTATGAAAAAAATTAAGATAATAGTTACGAGGAGAGGACTGTTGGATAAATAAAGTAGAATTTCTAATTTTTAAAGGCTTGGTGAAATTAATATGCTGATGAAGTTCTATTCCATCATTAAATGTCACTGAACAAAGGATAAATTGCAGTTTGATGTTAAGCTAAGAGCTTTATGTCCATAAAAATATTTGATCAAAAAATTAGATTCAAACATAAAAGATTAAATTTAGACACAAAATGTTTATATAACGAGAATGTTCTGTTCTTTTTGCTGGCAGCGCGGCTTTCTTCTAGCCTATGATAATATGAAAGCTGAGCCTGGGGGCTTTTTAATTTCCTTTTTGGCTCTTGCCAAATGACACAAGCCTGAAATTTCCATTCTTTTCTTTTGTTTTTTTGTTTTTTTTTTTTTTTTAAGGCATTCTAGGGGAATAAATTAAAGGCAGAACGAAAATATTATTACATTATTCTTTCACACAAATCCCCAATAAAAACGGCCTATGAAATGATGAATTCTTCGTAGAGTGAAAGCCATTTTCATCAAATGGCTAGAAATCATCAGATCAAACCAATGATAGCCAACTCGTCTAACCCATGCTTGCAAAGCTTATCGGCATTTGTTCATACTTGATGGCACTCGTATAATCAATGTGCATTAGCGAAAACTTAATGGACTAGCATCAATAATATCACCATCCATCTCACTTTCGAACACATCCATTTTCCAACCTACGTTCTCTAAACTGCAGAGAAATAGGGAATGTGTCGAGCTATGAAGAAGGCAAGCAACAGTCAAGCTATGGAGAAGGTAAGAAACAGTAGTTGAATGCAACGATAGTATATGGTAATTTGAAGAGCAGCTAAAGAAGACGTGGCAAACTGATAGAGTTTTGGTCTTTGATATGTGCTACTATTATGATTTGGGCCCGGCCCTAGACCTCCAACCGCATGAAGATTTTTATTTATCGATAAAGATGGCGCATGGAATGGCACTGAAAGCAGAACGTTAATATATCATGTCGCACTGATGCATTAAAAAATTTTAGTAAAGAACTACATGTTAATATAGATCACAGGCTCTAAATCATAAGAATAATTTTTAATAATCAATAATAAAATACTTATTTAAAAAAAAAAATTATCCAAACTATCCATAAATTGGAAAGTATATTTATCTAAAGTCCACGCATAACACCATTTATATATTTTTTTTTTACTTGACAGATAACATATGAATCATTATTATATTTAAAAATAATATATATTTTTAAATAATATATATTTAAAATATAATATATATTTATTGATCATTTCGTGCATCGCACGAGAATGTAAACCAGTTAGGGTTCAAAGCGGAGCCTTTTTGGACCACTTTTTTCCGCTGTGGAGGACGACGGTTTCCTCCTGGACCCCTGGTTAGCTTTCGAAATCAGGAGTGGGTCAATCCATTGCCATCTGCGGCGGCGAATCAGACGGCTGCGACGAACCGTGAGTGCAGTTAACCCCGCTGTTAAAAACGGCGGACGCGCCGCATAAAACAAATGGACACGCGGCACGGACGATGTTACCACTCCGTCTTTATGACTAGCGTGTCCTCCCATCGGACTCAACCGTTCCACGGTCGTGCGGCGGCATAGACTTACGAACTGAGGGGAGGGTTAGATCAAATCCGGGTCTCCGAATTTGTACGGTACCCTAACTCCCGCACGGGTCTGAAGTTATAACCAGAAGTGCAGTCAATTCTCCACAATGCTTCAATTTGAAAATTTGAATCTTTCCGTAATTCAAATGTAGCCTATAATTATAATTACAAACACCTAAAACCTCTAATTATAGTTGTTACTATTGTAACTTTGATCAAAACCGTCTAATTCAGATCAAGCGGCCCGAGCAGATTTGTCCCAAGTCGAGTTGAACGTTTTATACACGAGCAGCACCTCCCGGGTCTCGAGATCGATACTTCGTTAAAACCCTTTTGCCGCTTAGGGTTTGACGGATCGAGCGCTGATTCTCACCATATTCACAATGTCGCATCCCTTCAAAGTCCTTCCCATGCTTCGCTCTCTCCTCCGCAGGCGCCGCCTCCACTCCATCCCAACCCTCCTCCGTTTCCTCCACCACCCAACCCTCAAATCCCCCCAACCACCACCCGTCGCCGCCGCCGCCGCCGCCGTCTCCTACCTCATCAGCTCCTGCGGCCTCTCCCTCGCCGCCGCCCTCGCCGCCGCCAAAAAGATCCACCTCAAATCCACCGCCAACTCCGATGCCGTCCTCGCCCTCCTCAAAGGCCACGGCTTCACCCAGCCCCAGATCGCCAACCTCGTCTCCAAGCACCCCTCCCTCCTCGCCGCGCGCCCGGAGAAAAACCTACAGCCCAAGCTCGAATTCTTCGCCGGCATCGGCTTGTCCGGCGCCGATCTCGGCAAGCTCATCTCCGCCGACCCCAACCTCCTCCTGGCCAGCCTGGAGAAGAAGCTCGTTCGCAACTTCGACCTGCTCAAGACCCTCCTTGGCTCGCCGCAGGCCGTCGTCGCCGCGATCTCCAGCTCCTCCCGGCTTCTCCGCTACAACCTCCACACCATGATGCTGCCCAATTTGGAGACGTTGAGAGATCACGGAGTCCCGGGGCCGAAGATAGTCAAGCTAGCTACATTGTATCCGCGAGTTCTAATGAAGAGGCGCGATCGGTTCACGGAGACCGTAGAATTGCTCAAGGGAATGGGGATGAAACCGAAGTCGACGACGTTCATTCTCGCCATCAATGCGATGTTGGGGCTGACGACGGCGACGTGGGAGAGGAAGCTCGCGGTTTACAGGAGCTTAGGATGGTCTGAGAAGGAGACTCTCTTGGCCTTCACGAAGCACCCCTACTGCATGCTGGCATCGGACCGGACCATCAGGAAGGCAATGGAGTTCTTCGTGAATAAGCTGAATTGGGAGCCGGCGTTTCTGGCGGCACGGCCGAAGCTTCTGTCTCTAAGTCTCGAGAAGAGAATCATTCCAAGGTGCTCGGTTTTGAGCATTTTGTCGTCGAAGGGATTGGTGAGCAGGAAACTGGGTGTGCACACCTTTTTGATGATCAGTGAGAAGGACTTGTTAGAGAAGTATGTGATGAAGTATAGGGAGCAGATACCCGAGGTGCTTGAGGCTTACCAGGGGAAAGTAGAATTTGCAGGGCTTGAGGCAGGGGATCAAAGAAGCCAAAGGAAGTTGGCAGTGGTAAAAGAGGAGTTTACTCCCCAGGGTTCCTGACCTCCTCTAGATATTCCATCTTGCAGTGCATTCGGAGCTTCTACAATTTCTTTGTGAAGTTTTGGGCCTGTCAGCATGCTGCCTCTAATAATTAGGAGATGCACTTACTCGAGGTCATTCTGATTCTGTTCTCTTGTTCTAAATTGTTGTGTAAACAATGCTCGTTGTGCACTGATTGCTTCATCACCTTAGGATAGCTGTCATTCTAAAATTTGTTCTTGCTGTTACCACCAGAATGAGCTGCACCATGCTAAAGGCAATTACATTGCCAAGTTGAGAGTGAAATTACCTTTATTCATCGAGCATACTTGGGCTCAGTTGGTATGTACTGGTGTGAAGGGGTTTCTGGAAGGGTAGCTTGGCACATATTATCTCATGTGTTGCGGCATCAGCTTCTTCTTCTTGTTTTGGCTGGAAAAAATTGATATACCCCTAGAATTCACATGAAAGAGGATGTTGTTTCCATTCTGTGCTGTAAGGAGGTATGTGTATTTTTTGTTTCCCCAAAGAGTAGTCCGTTCTTGAAAGTTTATGTGATCGAAGACTACTTGACATGCTCTCATTTGGACATCTGTATATGTTTCTGATTTAATCTTTAAATAGAGGTGCTTAGGGTGCTTGAGGCTGCTGACCTCCTCTTTAGATGTCTAAGATTGATTCTCCAATGTGCCGCTTCCTGTCTCTAATCTTCTCATTAAAATGCTGTTCGCATATTTTGTAGCTGTTATTGACTACTCCATGACACTTGAAAACGCTTAAGATGGAGCCAATCAATATACACAGAACCAAAGTCCCAGTTTTTGATGAAAAATGTCGGGATAACTTGATTCTGTTTCCTAGCAAGGGTTCTTTCTCTTTTCTAATTGGCTAGCTTAAAATCTGGAAACGTGATGGCCTTTTAGTATCATAATATCTGTATGGATTATGAAGAGCTAAAACCTGCTTTGGTATTCCAAGATATCCTGAATATGGGACAGATTCTACATCAGATTCTACATGATACTGCCAGGTTCCAACTTGTCACAGTGTATCCTTGCTTACTGCATCTACATACAACCAGATGATTCAAAGCAGGAAGTTTAGAGGGATCACCTTAGGCTTCGTTGATGACTTATTCGTTATTTACTTCGTTGCATGGGTTACATTATGATGGGATTATCTGTCTTTCAATTTTTTTTTTCACAAGTTCCGAGTAGCGACAACAGAAAAGTGAAGCATACGGACTGCAATGGATCTAGGAATGATTTCTAGCTCCAAAATTATGAACACCAGAACTTTTTCCTGAAGAAGTAACGGACCAAACATTACTTTTCTTGTATTCTTCGTATGTACCTTACTATACGACCTATTCCAATCTTTCTCTGAATTAGCTGAATGTTTGAGAATAGGCGAGACCTTATACTCAAACAAGCTTTCAGGTTCCATCTCAGGAATGCTTTCCAAATCATAACAAAGAATGGTGCATCCAAAAGACCTCATACTCCTCTCTGAAGCACTGTCTTCTTTAAGAATTCCAACATCCAAACTCTACGCTTATACTTGTGAGTGACGCCCACATCCTCAATCTTCCAAGGCTTGACAAAGAGATCTGCTTCACTGCATGGCAAAGGCCTCCCCCTTGCAGTCTTCCCATATTTTATTTCCAGAAGGAAAAGGAACCACAAATCTCCCCCCATCATCTGCAGCTTAAACATCCAGTACCAAGAGCTACTGACATAATAAGCTAGATTTGTAGCTATTTTCTTCTCACTTGTGTTCTTAGAGGCCAAATTAATAGCTAAATTGCAAGATTCTAGAAACCTATTTTTCATATGCAAATAGGAATACATGGTGCAAAAGGATGTCGCACCTGAAAACTTGGATGCCCAAAGCCCCCACACCAGAAGCAGCATGTTGCGTTTCTGCAGTTCTTGTGAAGATGCCTCTTCTCTCTGCACTTCAAACAACCCACCTCATGATCTAACTTTTTGAAGCAGAGAAAGGTTGGTCTTTGAGGAAGAAGAAGAAAGGGAACCCTTCTCGCTCCTCCTAGAACAAGGATTTGAAGACCACTATACCTGAAAAAGAATGGTGAGACTAATCAGAGAGATTTTCTCCAAAACTTTTCCCTCAAATCTTTTATTCACCTAAAACTGGAGTTTCTCACTCTGTTCATGTTTTTCTGATTGCTCTATTATTACTATTGCCATTATTATTGTTGCCGTCAAAATGTTTCTGAGGAAGTCTGTCGCACGGACAGCCTGTAGGAGTCATTGATTTACCGTTCAAGATTTGTGGAAGAAATCAAGAGATCCGTTGGGCCAAACTGGTGTCCGTTGCAGCTCTCAATTAACCTGAAATTTGGCACTCGAGAGAGTTCTGTACAGAGCAATGCTTTAGACACTCACATAAGAGACTGAGAAATAACTCCCCTCTCAAAAAGAATAGGAGATCCACTTAGAGAACGTGATATCATGCAGCTAGAAATATGAAGATGGCAATCTCAAAGCGGATTGGGAAGACATTTATGCTTCACCAAAAACAGTCAGCATTCAGTAGTGGAGATCTTGTGTCACATTCCCTTGAGATGGTTCTTGGGAATTTGAGAATGTGTTTGATGACCCAAATTTATGGTTTGATTAAGGCACCATTTCTTGATCAAGCATAGGGTTACACTCAAGTTGATCAAACTTAGGTCTCATCAAATCCTGGCTAAAATAAATTTTGAGTTTGTGCTGGTAGCTGTAGCTCAGCTAATTGGCACCTCTCTTTTAATTGTTTGTCCTTTAGATGGTCCGTGTTCAAATTTACATTTGCCCCTTGATCAAGCCCTAGATTCAAATGCTAGTTGTGGGACGTTAACAACAAATTGCTTTAAAAAAATAATAATCTCAAGCTTGAAAATAAATACCAGGGTTGGTTTATTTACGATTCAATTGACTGTAATTTCAAATGAGCCAAACTCTTGCATATTCTAAGTGGCTTGATAATATTTATCAAGACAGAGTCAATTCAAACATGTATCAAGCTTGAATGAAGCTTTGTTCAAGCTAAACTCATGCTAGATTCACTGGTTCACATAAGTAATGTGAATCGAGGGTTAGTTGTTATTAGATCCAACTACTTGATTACATGCTAATTAACATACATTACAATATACTTCATCTATTTTGAGCCTTATTGAGCCAAGCTTGATCAAGCTGGGTTGTTTTCAAGCTTACCTTGAAATTCATTTCGGGCCTATAATCCAGGTTCAAGCTTCATTCAGTTGGCTTCAAATCAAGCTTGATTCTAGCTTATTTCGAGCTAAACTTAGGCTGAGTTTGTGGATCCCAGCTAAGCCTGCTCTAGCTCCAATACTGAGATGGAACGGTCTTGTACCAGAACTAATATCACTGAAAATCCAAAAAGCAAAAATCTGGATTTAAATTAAGGAGGGCACAATACCTTTTGTGGCCTGGCGCTTGTATGGAGAATTTTAATAGGGATTCTGATGTCCATGTAATTTAATTGGACAGAGGAGAAGAATCCCAAGCAGCTCCAAAGAATATGGCACAATTCCACTAGAAATCAAAAGCATATGACACAAAGTTTTCACTTGAGTGATAGAAGTGTTGTTTCTAAATTTGAGAAGTCATATGTTTCTCATGGTACTCCGAACTTTCTATTTCCTTGCCACACATTTCAAAGAAGCTACAAAAAAAAAAAAAAATCAAATCTTTCCATCCAGTCCAACTTGATTGAAAATTAACCAAGTCCAAGAATAATAAAGCAGGCTTTGTGTGAAACAAAACAGGAGGCTTTACCTTCATGCTGTTGCAATGCTGAAATGTTGAAAGAATTCAAAAGGACGTCAATGAAGGAGAAGAGTGTCAGGCATTGATTGCCATTTAAGCTGCATCCAAATGCTCATTCCCATCAACTCCAAGGCTTCTCATCTCCAAACCAAGAAGTCCCAACTTGTTACCGTTCATAGCATTAACTACTTCTGGAATTTCACCCTGGTACTTCATCACATAATTCTCAAAGAACCTCTTCTCCCCGATCATCAAGTGCCAAGCTTTCATCTCACCCTTTACCAAGCCCCTCGATGCTAGCATTTCCAAAGCCAAACACCTTGGAACAATCCTCCTCTCAAAACTAAGCGACAGAACCACCAGATTCTTCGACACGTAGGCCGGCCCCCATTTGAGCTTCTCCGCAAAGAACTTCATGTTCTTCCTGACCTTCTCATCTGACGCTGTCATGCAGTATGGATGCTTCGCAAACGCCCCAAAGACTTGCTCCTGCGACCAACCTAAACTCAAATAATTTTCCAGCTTCTTATCTACTGTTGATTTGGGCAATCGAGCGAACACCCCAAGTGCGTGGGCGAACATGGCAGTCGAAGGACTGATGCCCATTTCCTTGATTGCGTCGAAAGTCTTCTCGAAATGATCCGCTTTTTCTAACAGAGATACCGGGTGGGTGACGAGCAGTGTGAAGATCACCGACGCCGGCATGCCGGAGTTTTGAAGGCTTTCTATCTTGGGAAGCAATACGTTGGTGAGATCAGAGGTGAGCAAACGAGGACACTTCTTGATGGCCAAGATGACGTTCTCATTGGTGTGGAGAAAGGCCTTGAGGAGATTGAAGTTTGGGATGAGTCGTTTCTGCAGGCTCCACAGCAGTAGTCCGGGAATCCTTGAGAGAAGCTTTACGAGGTCATCGCCGGGGAGCCCGATGCTTCGGTAGAAGTCCAGTTTGGGCGCAAGGGTGTCGAAGGGCCCAGCGAGGAGGAGCTGGGGACGCTTGGTGATGATGCGGGTGATGTCGGGTTTGGAGAAGCCGTAGTATTGGAAGAGGGTGAGGACGGTGTGGGGGTTTCTGGTGGTTTTGAGCTGGATTTTGCGGGCGGCGGAGAGGGCGGCTTCGGAGGAGAGGCCACATGATCTCTTGAGGAAATGGAGCGTCAAGGATGATGAATCGTTTGGGGCGGTGGAGTCGTGGTGGGAGAAAAGTCGGGGGAGATGGGGAGGGCTGGCTGCTGTGGCGTTGGTTGGGATTCTAACGAGAGTAGCGGCGGTGGTCCGGCGGACTACTTTGGTGCGGAGAAAGCGAACCATCGTGCTGGGGGAAAGGGAGGGATTGGCTCGAGGCCTCTTAAATAGGGCCGCAAAGCTCTGATTAGGATCAACCCAATTCATATTTAAATATTTATAGATTAATTTAAATTTTTAAATTATATTCAATCTTAATTTGATATTAGTTTTGAATCTTATATTTTTTTATCGGATTTGATTATAATCCGGTTCAACTAATTAACCTTAATTTTATAATTTTATTTTCTTTACTATAATTAATTTTATTAATTTATTGAATAAACTCTAATTTAAATCGATTCTTCTTCTCATTTTAATAAATATATCTTTTTATTTAATTATATTTAAATATTTATATTTTATTATTTATTTTAATAAATTTTTATTTATAATATTTTTTAAGTATATGAATAAATATTTTAAATATCATAATTTATGAACTTAAGAATAGCCATTTACTTGGATAGAACTAAAATTTTTTAATTAAAAATTAAGTTTTCATTGGCTTTTTTAATCTCATTTAAATTGTTTAATAGATTTATATTAGATTATCAATTATTAAATTTTAGTTATAAAATAATAGTTAGATACTTAAATGTGAACATGACTTGATCTAATTCTATCACAAACTTGAACATTATGGTTATATTCAGATTATAATTGACCCTGAATAGATCTAAATAATTTATTAGGCCTAAATTTTTTTTATAAATCCAACTCGATGAGCAATTGTGTTAGATCTGGATCCAAAATTATGATCCAAATATAAAATTGGATTAGATCAAGTTCAAACATGATTCGACTTAGTTCAATCCATTTGTAGGCCTACTCTTAAACCATCTCAAACTGGGCCCAGAGTAGCCGCGTGAGGTGTAATTCATATTAGATTAGAAATTATTTGAGTGTATATTTAGCTAGGGGTGGCAATATTGGACACGGGAACATATCTCCAACTTATTATAGAATTAGTAAATTTAAGTAGAGTATAAATAAGTTCGGATCAAAATTTATGTTAACTCGTTAAACATAATTAATAAACAAATTACATTTCAGATTAATTTGTTAACTAAAAATTGACTTGCAATTGTTACGATTATTAAATGGATCGACTAATGTAATATAACTTACAAACCTGGGCATGATCTTTTAGACCTATTTAACTTATATTAAAACCTTATTTGCATATTTTTGTTCAATATATAAAATAAGCCAAATAAAAAATAAAAAAAAAACTAGAGAAAATTATTTCTTTATCTTTGTTTAATAGTACTTATGCTGCTTTCTATTGTTATTAAATATAAAATTTGTATTAATATTTCTTATAAAAAAATGTTACCAAATATACTTTGAGTAATTCATTGCCGAAGTAAATAGTGACTATATATTTATATAAAGAGCCACCACCATGGTGAGACACAGCTAAAGGTGCCACCATCCACTACGACTTCATGCCTCCCAACCTTCGACCAAACACTTCTCCATTGAAGAAGCGCCAATCCACACCATGTAGCAGTTGCATCGGAGAATCTCACTGTGAAAACGAGCTTGGAGAGGAACATCAAGGAGCAAAGCACCTTTTTTTTTTCTTCTATAGCCGAGCATTAGAAGATTTGGGGAAGAGGATTGGTTGGGATAGCTTTAGAATAAAGCTAGGATAAGGTCAAAATAAGGTGGGATAAGCTTAGAATGAGCTGGAATATCTTCAAAATAAGCCCAAAATAAATCTGGAAAACCTTGGGATAAGTGGAATAACTGGTCCACTTTTATTCTACTCTAAAAAATCCTTCAAAGAGAGGCTTTTTTTCTCAATCAGGAGGTTTTTTCTCCCTTGGTTGATTGAACTTGTCACCAAAATAGAATGTTAATGCATTAAAATTAGTATACACTTTGCTATCTGGTTCTTCATAAGCGGCTGCACAACAATCTTGCACTGCCATCTCTATCATCATGGAAAATCATATTATTTAGATGGAGCAATTGCTTGATCAACTAGAGCAATAGATAAATAAGGTACTGATCGTCCAAGAGATAGTTCAACCTAGCATCTATCAACATATCAACCCTATTCCTCAACCTCTGAGAACTCAACCAAGAATATATGATGCTGATGAAGATATCTATAGGAAAACTCAACTTAAGGTATTCGATTTTCAAGGTAACCTAGAACCTGAAGCTTTTATAAATTAACTTTTGTCTATTGAAGAATACTTAGCTATTATAAATTAACTGGTCAAAGAAGTATTGAGATTGTTAAAAATAAGTTTAAAGAAGCAGCTAAAACTTAATGGAAGGTAATTGAATATACAACTTATAATTGTTTTGAACCTAGTACTACTTAGGATGTCATGCGCATAAAATTGAAAGAGAAGTACCAACTTATTGATTATTGCAAATACTTCAAAAGTCCGACTTATAAGCCAACTTTTCAAGCAAAGATGTACTATACTCCAGTTTCCTATTCTATTCCTATCGAAGTCACGATCTATAATCCTGCATCATCAAAGAACTTTTCTACAAAAGTTAAAGTAGAGAAGATTCTTGTAACTAATGAAAAAGAAACAAATGAGAAGACAATAATGACTCCAAAATATAAACAGCTAGAAAATCAAACTAAGGAATACAAAAAAAATATTATGGTTGAAGAAGTAAAAGAAGAGACAAATCAAGCTATTGCAATATGAAAGAGCTTATTACTGAGGTATTTGATGATATTGCTAAAAAAAACTTATGGAACAATTTCTTGAACCTACAACCTCAGTTGATCAGCTAGCTCATAAAGAAAAGAAAAAGAAGATACGATGGCAAATAAATTAACTGAAGGAGACATCTCTATTCTCGGGAAAGGTGAATCTAAATTTTATTAGACTCATTATATAGATAAATTTGAAAGCTACTATATCCTACCCCACACGATTCGTTTGGAATCAAATCTTTCAAGATAGGCAGAATTGATGCAGCAAGAGTTCATCATATCTTTCAATGCTCTAAATTGAAGATACCAGTTCCTAGAAAGAATGCTCCTCAAGGAAACTTATATGAAAGAGGATCATCAAAAAAAAAATATGATGGAGCACCATACAAGCACAAAAAGAAAGCATGGTTGCATCGCAAGCTATATTTGAATAAACTTAAAGAGCAATCTTATGAGGTTCAGGCTAAGTCACAATAGTGGGATGGATCATGATCTGGAAGACTACCAGATTGATACACTTATTTATAGAAGAATAAAAGTCACATTTAGCTCAAGCTTCAATTCATCAAGAAACAAATTCTTCAAGCAAGGGCAAGTTGATGTAGCCCAAAAGGATAAAAATAAAAAGAGTTTTGACTTTTAAGGCAACTTTACTGTGAGTCTCCTTAAGAGTCTTATTTTGTTCCTCATCTCTGTAGGAGATTTATTTTATTATCTTTAAGAGTCCTATTTTATTTTCTTTTAAGAGTCTTATTTTTGTTAGTATCGAATCAATCAATAATTCTATTCTCTTATTTTTACAAATGTTTTAGTTCTAGTTTGATTAAGAGTTTTGGACCAGTTTTATTCTATAAATAGGCCTCTAGTATATTTCATTGAATCAATAAATGAAGTTATAAAATTTTAAGAGATTGATTTCTCTTTCCTAGCTTGCAGTAATTCCTTACTTGAGTAGTGCGGGGCCATAAGAGATACTAAATTAAAGACTCTTAAGGAGCTAGTGCGAGATCAGTAGATATCTCCCCTTCTACATGCCTTCATCAAATTTGGTCTCAAGGCTAGATTGCCTGCATCACCTTTCGATCTCTAACCTTCAAGGAGTCCAAGTCCCTCATGATGATGTGTTGGTTATCATAGTGACCATCACTGATTACCTAGTCAAGAGTGTTGGTGGACAATGGGAGCTTAGCAGGCATCCTATTTTATGAAGCTTTTTAGAAAATGAGCATTATCTTGGATCAACTACGATCGACCATAACATTGTTCGTTGGCTTTATTGAAGAATCCACCTGAGCAAAGGGAGTAATTGCTCTACCATTGAACATAGGAGATGAGCTAAATGCTAAGACGATAATGCTCCACTTCATGGTTGTAAGCATACCCTCGAGCTACAATGCCATCCTAGGACAGTTGAGCTTAAATACCCTAAAGGCCGTTATCTCAACATACCACTTTTTGATAAAGTTCCCTAGCTATGTGATGGGAGAACTCTAAGGGGACCAAGCAACTTCCTAGTAGTATTACGTAGCGATGCTAAAGAATAGGAATCAAGCTACCAAAGACTCTCCAAGTGACAAGTTGGATAAGACTACGTTAATTAGCAACTTAGACCTTTGAGATGAGTAGAAGGATCAACACCCAAAGCTTGTTGAAGATCTAACCAAGAGGCAATACCACTAGGAGAAAATGATTAAAAGATCATCCATATTAGCTCGATATTGACTAAGCCTATCCGAGGTTAGATCATTGACTTCCTATGTAAGAACTTGGATGTGTTCGCATGGTCGGCTATCGATATCCTCGGCATCAACTTGAGTGTCATTGTGCAAAGTGAACCTATACTACAAACTAATTCACAAAAAGAGGAACTTCACCCCAAAGTAGATTGAAGCCATTGAGGAAGTGGCGAACAAGCTATTAGAGGCTAAGTTCATCAAGAAAGTTTATTACCCTAATTGGCTTGCAAACATTGTGATGATGAAAAAAATCCAATGAGAAGTGGCAGAGGTATGTTGACCTTATGAACCTTAACAAAGCTTGCCCTAAGGACAATTTTCTCTCCCAAAGATTGGTTGATCAGTAGATACCATCTCCTTTGCCTGAGGTTCAATTCTTTCTGGGTTAAGATATACTTAAGGCTCTTGTGATCAGTAAATATCTGGTATCTCCTCCCATACAGATAGTGCCTCCATACCTTTAAGGCAAACACTACTGCTATTAATTCTAGATCATGGGTGGGATAATTCTCTTTATAAGATCTTAGCTGTCTAGAAATGTAGGCAATCATCTTTCCATTCTGCATCAATACACACCCCAAACCTTTGAAAGATGTATCACTATATATCACATAATCACTACTACTATCTAGGAGGGTAAGTACTGGAGCTGATGTCAACTTCCCTTTCAATTCATTCATACTTTCTTGACACTCACTAGACCATTCAAATCTGGTATTCTTTCTTAGCAGTTTAGTCATGGGTGAAGCTATGATAGAGAAGTTTTCTATAAATCTTCTATAGTATTCTGCTAAGCCCAAGAAACTCCTTACCTTTGTCTGATTAGTAGGTGCTTCCCAATTTATTATGGCCTCTACTTTTTGGGATCTACCATAATATCCTAAATTGAAATCACATGCCCTAAAAAGTTCACTTTATCTAGCCAGAATTCACTCTTACTCAACTTGGCATACAATTATTTCTCTCTTAAGATTTGCAACACTGTCCTCAAATGTTGTTCATGCTCCCCTCTGCTTCTAGAATAGATCAGAATATCATCAATGAACACTATCAAAAATTTATCTAAAAATTCCTGGAATACCTGATTCATTAGTCCCATAAAAGTAGTTGGGGCATTAATTAAGCCAAAAGGCATTACTAAAAATTCATAATGACCATATCTGGTTCTAAAGGCAGTCTTTGGTACATCTTCCTTCTTTATTTTCAACTGATGATACCCAGATCTGAGGTCAACCTTTGAAAACACTGCTGCCCCCTGAAGTTGATCAAACAGATCATCTACCCTTGGCAATGGATAATTATTTCTAATGGTTACCTTGTTAAGCTGTCTATAATCTATACACAATCTCAAGGTACCATCCTTTTTCTTTACAAACAACACTGGTGCACCCCACGGAGAAACACTGGGTCTAATAAACCCTTTAGTAAGCAATTCTTGAAGCTGGACTTTTAATTCTTTTAACTCTGCTGGAGCCATTCTATAGGGTGCCCTGGCTATAGGTCTGGCATCTAAGATCAGATCTATACTGAACTCCATCTCTCTGTCTGGTGGTAACCTGGGTAATTTCTTAGAAAATACATCTGGGAATTCAAATGCTACTGGGATATTCACCAACTCTGAGCCATGACCCTCTACGTTCATCACACATGCTAGAAAGGCTTCACACCCCTTTCTCAGCATCCTACCAGCTGTCAAAGCTGAAATCATACATGAGGGTAACACTTTTCTCTCACCTACATGCTAGAAAAGCATTTTGATCACAGTTGGATAGCATACCTGTCACCACATCTGGGATGACCTGAGCCTCCTATCTGGTCATCGCAAAGACTCTAGCTTCAGCCTTTGGAGCACTAGGAATTGATCCCTGCCGATTGACATTGGATCCCAACTGACTGGCTGGAGCTAGTACCTTACTATCTTCTTTTTTGACTGACTGAGACTGCCCCCTAAGTGCAACTGATCCCTGAGGGTAGTCACTGCTCTGTACTCTCCTGGGGCAATCTCTCTTTATATGATTCATCTGGCCACAAATATAACATTCTCTGCTGCCCTTTCTACATTCCCCAGAATGCATCTTTCCATAGATACTGCACTGAGGAGCAGTTCTCCCACTACCAAAAGAGCGGCTCTGGTCCACTCTCTCCTCTGCTATTCTGCTACCCCTAGCTTGTGACACTCCTTCTTGACCTGGTTTCCTCTGGACTGGGCTAGACACTGACATAGATACTGATCCCCTCCCAACCTCTATGGGAGTAAATTGTCCTGCCCTTTGGGGTTTCTTAAACTGCTGAGTTACTCCTGCACCTGAAGAAAAATTGGGTGCACTCCTTTTTGACCTCTCTAGTCTTCTACTGAGCAACTCTTTTTCTATCTCTTCTGCCTTAAGTGCCCCTTGTACCAGCTCTGAATAATTACTATAACAATGCATACTGGTTTTAGCCTTTATCTGAAGATTCAGCTCATCTTGAAATAATATGCTTTTCTCCCTTTCATCCACTACTAGGGCTTAAGCAAAATGGGATAATTCAATAAAAGTAGCTTCATACTCAGCTATTGACATCTTCCCCTCGGTCAGGTTTAGGAATTCCCTCCTCTTCTGATCCCTATACACCTCTAAATAGTATTGCTGATAGAATTTCTTTTTAAAGTCCTCCCAGGTTATTTCTACCCCTTGTGGCTACCTATTGCTGATAGACTTCCACCAGTTCTGGGCCCTACCCTCTAACAAAAAGGTTGTAATGCTCATCCTTTGCTTCTCAGAGCATTTTATCACCTCAAAGATCCTCTTTATTTTCTGAAGCCATGAATCAGCCTGAATGGGGTCAGTAGTCCCCTGTAACTCTAGAGCCCCCAACTTCCTAGCTTTCTCTACATTTCTTTCTACCTCAAGATTTCTAGACTGTAAATTAGAACTAGAGGCCACTGCTGCCATGACTGCCTGGGTAATCATCCCCACTAAGTCTGGCACACTCTGCCCTGAGGTCTATGCCGAAGATGGTTCCACTGGTGCTGGGATAGTGGACAGTGAAGGAGACTCATGCAGATGCTCCTGAGGTATATCTACCCCTGCACCATCAGATGGTGGATCACTAGAAGATACCCTACTAGGCTGGGCTCCCCTACTCACCCATCTGAGTCTACCCTGACCCCTGCCTCTCCCTGAGGACTGCTCTCCTTCCTTGCTTGTCCTTGTGTTAACCATCCTACAAAACACAATTCATTTGATCAGATTCATCATTCAGACTACACTCAACTATGCTAGACTCATGCTTATGCCCTTAAGACCTAATGACTGCTCTGATACCAAAACCTGTCGAGATCTCTCCTCGACACATGCCTCCTTATAGAAATTTGGGTAGAGTTCTACTAGTCTTATGATATGAATCATAAGGCACAAGTGAACCCTAACAAATTCCATAAGTTACATGCTCAATATACATAATCCTTTCCATAACATTTAAGTTGCTCAATTTAATCACACCTATCATCAAGTAATAACACAACTTTTTTTTTCTTTTTTTTTCTTTTTTTTGTCCTACTCAGTTGAAAACATAATCTACATACACATCACTATTTACTCTCAGGTTAAGTCTAATATTTACATTGTACATTTACAGTTTCACAGATACATACATATGTACATTACCATCTCAATCACCCCTCTTAGTGTCAGCTCGACTAGGTACTTAGAATTTTTTTTTTTCAATACGCGGAAGCGTTCCCAACCGAGCGACTGGCCACTGGCCTTGGTGCGTTGCACGCCCCAAGTCAGCCTCACAGAGTAGACCGCGCGCAATGCCTTCGGCAGCCTATTACGCTCTCCGATACGCAGGTAGTTGGATACGTGATCTGGAGTACTACCAGCAGCCTCCCCGCAGATCAATCCTAATATACCCTACCACGCGTTCGTTGAGAAAGGGCCCGAAGTACTACCAGTAGCCTCCCTCCTGGGTCGTTCCTAGGTTGAGCACAATAGAAACCAAGGACAAGCACAGACTCACGGCCTTGCGCATATAAGTATCCAATCACAAAGACACAAGCAGATACAGGGAAAAACCCCCCAACCTTTATAGAGTATAAACTACTACAAGGATTCACAAAGCCAATGTGCAAAAGCACTTACAAGAATGACCCTCCCAAAGTCCTCTTCTAGCCTTGCGATGCTCGGACGTAGAAACCACCTCTACGACGAGCGATCTCTTCCCTTCCTTGGAATAGATCTGGAAAAAACTCTTCAAGCTTCTTCCTCTCCTCGGGAATCTGGGTGACCTCCTTTTATAGGAGTGCATGAGGGCACACGGTTGCCCTAGCTCCTCCTCAAATTTTGCCTCAAATTTTGCTTGGGCGCGTGTGATGCGCAGCTGGGGCTTATCAGCCCGATTTTCATGCGCCTGGGCGAGCCAGGTTGCACGCCGCGCAATGCCTGGGCGCGCCCCATCTTGGCGCGTGCAGGGCCCCGCCTGGGCACGCGCAGCGCCCACCGAGCCATGCGCCGTGCGGATCAGCATTCGAGATCCGCACCGTGGATCTCGGACAGGTAAGCCCACGATCATCTACAACCTCATCCCCGATCTTGGTGCCACCAATCTCGGCCCGTGCGCCGCACACTTCGGGGCGGATGAGGCTTCGTTCCGCTTCTAGCGCCGCGCACTTCTGGACGGATGAGGGCGTCCTTCTGCTCTTGGCGCCACGCACTTCGAGCTGAATGAGGGCGTGCGCCGCATGCGCGTCGCCCTACGCGGTGCGCCCAACGCACCTCTCTGCGCGCGCGTGCCTCTCCGCGCGCGCCTCCGCCCGCGCACACACGCGTGCCTTGGTCTGCCTGCGCACGGATGAACTACCTTACGTGCGCGCCACCCGCGCCGAGCTTGGGCGCGCACGCTGCTGCCTTCCTGGATTCCTTTGGCCAACTTCGCTTTGCTCCATCGAGCGATGTACATGCCGAGACGATGCGGTGCCGCCCGCACCTGGAGTGTGTCTTGGCCCTGGCCTCGACGCATGGCTCGCGCATGAATATCAACCCTCGCGTGCCTCCCGCCTGGCTGCGCCTTGGCGTGCGCATGCATGCCACTTGGTCGATGGGTCGCGTCATTGTGCTCGGCCCTTGCGTGCCTTGCACTGGCTGGTCTGCGTGCACCCTGCCGCGCAACTCCCTACTGGCCTGGTAGGCACTCGGCTGCCTACCTTGCCCGCACGCGCACCCACTCGCGCCGCGGGCTGCGCCATAGCCCTTTCTGGCCATGCGCCTCGCCATCGAAGGGTCTATGTTCACATCGTTCCGGCACGCATCCAAACTCTGGCCACCCCAGGGGTTCTGCTGAAACGAGTAACATTGCGCCTGGCCCGACCCGGTGTAGTCTTCGGTCGTTCGTCCTCCGCCCGTGCCCTCGCGCCTACGCACGGCCTACGCCACGGCTCTCCTGACCATGCGCAACTATTGAGGGGCTGACAATCCTCCTCCACATGAAGCCGCCGACGTCCCCATCGAACCACGCTCAAGTAGGCCTGAATGTCCTCCTCAAACTGCCACAGCTCTTCTGCCCTTCTCTAAGTAGCATCGGAGATATCTTCTCCTTTCCACTGTACTAGGTACTCTGCATACTCATGTCCTTGACTCATCCCCACCTTCCTGTCTCCTAAGATCCTGGCAATCTTCCTTGCAAACTTTGGCCGAAGGATAGGGCGTACCTTTCCAGGTTGCTCTCTTTCATCTCCACTGAGATCTCCATGGTAGGGCTTCAAGAAGCTCACGTGGAAGGTCGAGTGGATCTTCAACCGGGCCGGCAAGGCCAACCGGTAAGCCACCTCCCTCATGCGCCGAATGACTTTGAAGGGGCCATCGTACTTCGGCATGAGGCCGCGATGATATTTCTTGATCGCCTTCCTCCAAAGATAAGGCGTGAGCCTCAGCATAACCAGATCCCCCACTTGGAACTCTACTGGCCGTTGATGCGCGTCCGCGCGCTACTTCATCTCCCAGGCCGCCCGCACGAGGCTGTCCCGTGCCTTGGCAATGCGGTCGGCCCTGTCCTGCGCATACTGATGCGCCGCAGGGCATTGACCGTCATACTGCCGTGCTACCTCCAAGGGCGTCGTAGGTTGAAAACCCAGGCATACTTTGGCTGGGCTCTGTGATGTTGCTGAAGACCGATTGATATTGTAGGAAAATTGGGCCGCGTCTAGCAACTCTAGCCAGTTGCGCTGGCTTGCAGTCACGAAGTGCCGTAAGTATTCTTCAAGAAGCGCATTCACCCTCTCAGTCTGGCCATCTGTTTGAGGGTGATATGCTATGGGGAACTTAAGTTTTGAACCCATAATTTGAAATAGGGTTGTCCAGAACTTGCCTGTGAAATGGCCATCACGGTCGCTGATGATGTCGCCTGGCATGCCGAACACCTTGACCACATTGGCGAAGAATAGAGTTGCGCACATCTCCACGGAGCAGGTCTCTGGTATTACCATGAAGACAGCGTACTTAGAGAACCTGCCAACCACCACGAAAACCGCGCGCTTCCCTTCCACCTCCGGGAACCCCATAATGAAGTCCATGGAGATGGACACCCATGGCCTGTCTGGTATGGGCAATGGTTGGAGAAGGCCCGCTGGCCTCCTGCGCTCCACCTTGTCCATCTGGCACGTCAAGCAGCTTCGTACATAGGCTTCAATATCGCTTCACATCTTGGGCCAATAAAAGTCTCTGGAGAATAGGGCGTACATCCGCTTCATGCCTGGATGTCCCGCCCATCTTGAGTCGTGGGACTCCTTGAGTAAGTTGCGCCTTAGAGCCTCGCTCTGTGGCACGACCAGACGGCCTCCATGCGCCCGCAATAGGCCATCTTGGATCCAGAAGCACCGCACCAAGCCGCTCTCCACGTCCGCGCGCAACTTGGCGTAGGCCGCATCCCGCACGGCCGCACGCCTGATGCGCTCAATGATACTGGCCTGCAGGGTTGTCATGGCGGCGACGTATTTCTGCACGGTCTGGCGGCTGAGGGCAGCGGCTACCTGGTTTTGACGCCCAGGCCGGTGCTCCCACTCAAAATTGAACTCCGCCATATACTCCTACCAGCAAGCTTGTTTGGGCGTTAGCTTCTTCTGAGTCTTGAAATAGGTGTTGGTCACATTGTCGGTGACGATCTTGAACTTAGTCCCCAACAGATAGTGCCTCCAAGCAATGGATCACGGCGGTCATCTCCTTTTCATGCGCCGAATACCGCGTCTCAGCGTCCTTGAATTTTCTGCTTTCAAAGGCCACCGGGTGTCCTTCTTGGATCAAAACTCCTCCCAGTGCACGATCGGAAGCATCCGTGTGCACTCGAATGGATCCTCGAATCTTGGTAGTCTCAAGACTGGCTCAGTGGACAACGCCGTCTTGAGTTGGTTAAAGGCATCCTCATAACAAGAGGACCAATCCCACCTTTGCTCTTTCTTGAGCAGATCGATCAAGGGACTTATAATTGTCGAGTAGCCCTTGATGAACCTTCTATAGTAGTTGGCGAGCCATAAGAATGATCTCAGCTCCGCCACTGCAGTAGGGGTCGGCCAGTCCAGGATGGCCCGAACCTTGGCGCTGTCCATCTTGATTGCATTGTGGCCGATCCAATGTCCAAGAAAATGGACCTCAGTGCGACCAAACTCGCACTTCTCCCTTTTGATATAAAGGCGGTGCTCTCTTAGCCTTTGGAGCACTCGCCTCAGATGCGCCACGTGCTGCTCCATGCTGTTGCTGTAGATGACGATGTCGTCGAGGTAGACAACAACAAAGTCGTCCAAGAAGTCGTAGAGAACATCCGTCATCAGGTTGCAGAAGGTGGCCGGTGCATTGGTCAAGCCGAAGGGCATGACCAGGAACTCAAACGACCCGTAATGGGTTACGCCCGTCGTCTTCACCTCATCGCCTGCTGCGATGCGCACCTGCCAATACCCAGAGCGCAGGTCGAGCTTGGTGAAGTACTCGGTCTTTGCCAACCGGTCGAATAGATCCGCTGCATTAGGGACCGGATATTTATTCTTCACGATCACTTTGTTGAGCGTGCGGTAATCCACGCACATCCGCAGCGTGCCATCTTGCTTCTTCTGAAATAGGACCGATGCGCCAAAGGGTGTGCGGGATGGTTGAATCAGTCCCGCGGCCAGCAACTCGTCTAGCTGCTTGCGCAGCTCGGCTAACTTTCTCGGAGCCATGCGATAGGGCGCCTTGGCTGGGGGGCGCGCACCGGGCTCCAGCTCGATATGATGGTCATGCGCGCGCCGAGGTGGGAGCTCCTTCGGGAGTTCAGCCGGCATCAGGTCGGCAAACTCAGTCAGCACCTCCCCCACCTGTGCGGGCACAACTTCTTCAGAATTTGGCTGGATCTCGACAGACACCGCGACATAAGTTTGTTGGCCCTTCCGCATGCCGCGACTCAGCTGCTTGGCGGATAGCAACCCGCCATCCTCCTTGCGCGTGGCTGTGCTCGGTCGTAGCACAGACACAAAGCCGGGGCACTCCTCAGCCCCGATCAGCACTCCATCCAGGTGTGGCGCGATCATTGCCTTGGCTGCCTTGAAGAACTCCAGGCCAAGGATGATCTGGAAGTCATCTAAAGGGATGATCATGAGGCTGCACAACCCTCTCCATGGGCCGACTTCCAGTGTAGCCTCCGCAAGGCCGTTCACCTTTGCTGCTTTTGAGTTGATGGCCTTGATTAGGGTTGAGCTGGTGGTAGTCTCCAACCCTGACTCTCTCGTGACATCTTCAGCAAGAAAGTTGTTGGTGGCACCCGTGTCGAGCATGGCCTTGAGCTCTCGGCCATTCAGCTTCACCAAAACATATAGAAGCCCTTTGCAGGGTGTAGGCTTCTTGGTGACAAGCGCGTTAAGCGCCTGCAACGGGTTCACCCTCGAAGGCTCCTCTTTTGAGCCACTTGAGCCATCGGCCAATTGGGAAATCAGGGCTATCAATTTCCCCTTCTTCTGGCAATCACGCGCCAAGTGTGTGCCTCCGCAAATAAAACATCCTTGGGTACGATTGGGTCTGGCTATGGTACCTCTGGCTGGCTGGGTGGACTCCTCTAATCGAGCAGCGGGCTTCTTCTTCTTCCCTTTCTTCTTGGGAAAAGCCGGCCTACTCTCCTTGGCTTTAAGCCTTCTGCTTTTCGCCAAGGGTGGGGTTGGGCGCCGTACGGAAGTCGACGAGGCTCTCGGCAGCAGCCATCGCCGAAGGGAGATCTTTCACCCCTTGTCTACGCAATTCCACCTATGCCCAATTCTGCAACCCCGACTGGAAGTTGAAGAGTTTATCTGCTTCTGACATGTCTTGGATATCGAGCAACAGCGAGCTAAACTCCTTGACGTAGTTCCGGATGGACCCCGTCTACCGTAGCTTTTTCAACTGTTCCCTCGCAACCCATGCGACGTTGTGAGGGAGGAACTGCACCTTCAGTTCCGATTTCAGGGACTCCCAATCCGCAATGGCCGGACGGCCAGCATTGCGGTCCTCTGCATTACGCTTGCGCCACCATAGCTTGACGTCGCCAGCCAGGAACATGCTGGCGAGATTGATGCGCTCCGCATCCGGCACCCTTGCCGCGAGGAAATATTGCTCCACATCCTACACGAAATTCTCCAGCTCCTTGGCATTGCGCGCGCCGCTGAAGGGATTTGGTTCGAGGACGTGGATCTTGGGCGATGGAGCTTGATCCGCCATGGGTTGGCGTGCGCAGACTCGCCGCAGCAAGCCCACCTCATCTTCCAACTCCTTCAGGCGGTTTAGAACCCCCTCCAGCAAGACATCCCGTTCGTCCTGCTATCCCGTAGGCGACGTGCTCGGGCCCGCTTGATCAAGGGGCACCGCGGTCACCTCCAGTTGATTTAGCCGCTACTCATGCTCCAAAGATCGGGTGATCAGATTTAGGAATCGTCGCTAGGGCGATCCCCGATTAGAGTCTCCAACCTTATCACACGATCTGTCAGCATCATCTTGTGATGGTGAAGTGAACACGCTTTGATACCACTTTGTCAGCCCGGCTAGGTACTTAGAATTTTTTTTTTTCAATACGCGGAAGCGTTCCCAACCGAGCAACCAGCCTTGGTGTGTTGCACGCCCCAAGTCAGCCTCATAGAGTAGACCGCGCGCAATGCCTTAGGCAGCCTATTGCGCTCTCCGATACGCAGGTAGTTGGATGCATGATCTGGGGTACTACCAGTAGCCTCCCTGCAGATCAATCCTAATATGTCCTACCACGCGTTCGTTGAGAAAATGCCCGAGGTACTACCAGTAGCCTCCCTCTTGGGCCGTCCCTAAGTTGAGCACAATAGAAACCAAGGACAAGCACAAACGCACGGCCTTGCACATACAAGTATCCAATCACAAAGACACAAGCAGATACAGGGAAAAACCCCCAACCTTTATAGAGTATAAACTACTACAAGGATTCACAAAGCTAATGTGCAAAAGCACTTACAAGAAAGACCCTCCCAAAGTCCTCTTCTAGCCTTGCGATGCTCGGACGTAGGAACCACCTCTACAACGAGCTGCTTGGACGTAGGAACCACCTCTACGACAAGCGATCTCTTCCCTTCCTTGGAATAGATCTGGAGAAAACTCTTCAAGCTTCTTCCTCTCCTCGGGGATCCGGGTGACCTCCTTTTATAGGAGCGCATGAGGGCACACGGTTGCCCTAGCTCCTCCTCAAATTTCGCCTCAAATTTTGCTTGGGCGCGTGTGATGCGCAGCTGGGGCTCATTAGCCCGATTTTCACGCGACTGGGCAGGCCAGGTCGCACGCCGCACAGCGCCTGGGTGTGCCTCGTCTGAGCACGCGCAGGGCCCAACCTGGGCGCGCGCAGCGCCCACCGGCCCGTGCGCCGCGCGGATCAGCATCCGAGATCCGCGCCGTGGATTTCGGACAGGTAAGCCCACGATCATCTGCAACCTCATTCCCGATCTTGGTGCCGCCAATCTCGGCTCGTGCGCCGCACACTTCGGGGCGGATGAGGCTTTGTTTCGCTTCTAGCGCCGCGCACTTCAGGGCGGATGAAGCCGTCCTTCCGCTCTTGGCGCCGCGCACTTCGGGCCGGATGAGGACGTGCGCCGCATGCGCGCCGCCCTGCGTGGTGCGCCAAGCGCACCTGTCTGCGCGCGCCTCCGCCCGTGCGCGCGTGCCTTGGTCTGCCTGCGCGCGGATGAACTGCCTTACGTGCCCGCCACCCGCGCCGAGCTTGGGCGCGCATGCTGCTGCCTTCCCATATTCCTTTGGCCAACTTCGCCTTCTTCCATTGGGCGATGTACGGCCGAGACGGTGCGACGCCGCCCGCACTTAGAGTGTGTCTCGGCCCTGGCCTCGACGCATGGCTCGCGCATGAATACCAACCCTCGCGTGCCTCCCGCCTGGCTGCACCTTGGCGTGCGCATGCATGCCACTTGGTTGATGGGTCGCGTCGTTGTGCTCGGCCCTCACTACCTTGCACTGGCCGGCCGCGCGCACCCCCGCCGCGTAGCTCCCCACCGCCCGGCGGTGCACTCGCCGCTCGCCTTGCTCGCGCGCGCACCCACTTGCTCCGCGGGCTGCGCCACGGCCCTTCCTGGCCGTGCGCTGCTACTGAAGGGTCTCTATTACTGTTCTGGCACAGCATCCAGACTCTGGCCACCCTAGGGGTTCTGCTGAAACGAGCAACATTGCAGTTCCGCCTGGCAGGGTCTTGGCTGCCTGTCCTACCCGCGCCTGCGCCACAGGCTGCGCCACGACCCTCCTGGCCGTGCGCAACTATTAAGGGCTGACACTTAGCATACAAGAGTAACTTACAATCCCCTTTACATCCACTAATACCTTCTCCAAACACTAATAACACATACAAAAATTTAATGCTACTGAACTAAAATGGTAAGCCCACCTGCTCAGTCTTTAAGTATTTTAAACTCAACTGCTAGTCCGAAGATTTCTAACTATAATCTGAAATAACAATGTGAATAATAGAGGGGTGAGACCTAAGTCCCAGTGATTGAATAGCCATCTAACAATGGAGAAAATGAAGAATCCACGTTATAAAATCGATAGAAATACCGATACCACATATCAAAAATAGATACAGAAACCTTTTTAAATAAGATAAGTTAACTTATAAGTTAGCTTATGCTTCTAATAATATAACTTAAATAAAGAAATGCCATTTATATAAGATCTCATGATGTCGGGTTAGGTGTGCCACCACTAAGGTACATCTCTACAGTTGCCCTTCTGCAGGTATACTCTCAGTGGGTAAGTGAGCTGAACGCCGAGGATTCTCGCACCACATGGCACCCCTCACATGTGCGGTTCACCCCAGGTGTGAGCTTGCCCCTTTTCTCTGGGCCTCCTGGTTGCCCCCTCCATGGGCCAATATCTCTGTGCCCCCTCGGGCTATATAATAACCTAACTCTTTACTAAGCTGTGATTCTTGCCCCACTAGGCTGCTTGCAATCTGCCCCACTGGCTTATACTTCCCCTGGCCTCAAGATCATAATACGATCGAATCGCAAGGAGGTACCGACTGTAAATAGTGTGTGAAATGCTCATGCTAGAGCACAGTCTACAGGGTGATCAGCCCCATAAATGGCCCAATGCTTTAATGTTGTATGTTATTAAAATATTTCAAAATGTAGTTTATAATCCCACTACAAAATGCTATACTTTCTTTAAAACATTTCTATTCATGTATGCCCATGCAAACATATACTGGAAGGACAAAATCTGTGCTTTTAACTTTAAAGTCATGCTTAAACTTTGAATACATGCTTTGCTTTGATACCTTTTTGCTTGAAACCCGTAGTTCCACTTGAAACATTTATTTTATGAAATCTATGCTCACTTTTCAAAACACCTTCTCTTACTACATATGCTTTACTCTAAAAAAAATATTCTTAACCATGAATACATGTTTTAAACCCACTATGAAACTTGGTTCTCATTTCCCATATATCGAAACATTTCATGGAACATAGCATTTGTTTGGTTTGGTAACTAAATTACATCATATATTACATAAAACCCCCTTCAAAGCTAGATGAAAACCCAATCACCTTTTTGCTATTTTCTCTTTTTCATGGTTGCTACTCCTTTTTGAAAAAGCTCCCTTGCCTGATTTTCTTGACCTATATTACCATATATGAATTTATTTAGACGACATATACCTAGGTTTTCATGAAACATGCATGCATGCTATATGCCTTAACATCTCAATATAATATTCTTCAATCCCTAACATACTCAAAGATTCATAATATACACATGCTATCACTTCATTTACCTCTAAATCATAAGATTTTAACATTATTCTCTAGCTTAGGAAGATTTGGACTTACCTTAACAAAGACGGTTAAACCACCAAACCTTCTTCCTTTCCTTCTCTTCCTCTTTTTTCTCTTCTTCTCCTCTTTTTCCTTTCTTTTTCTTTCTTCTTTCCCACGGCTAAACTCTCTTCTCTTTCTTTCCCTTCTCTCCCTCTTTTCTTTCTCTTTTCATACAGTGGCTTATGGGCTAAGGAAAGAAAGTGGGTTTTTAATGCCCTTAAAATTCTCATTTTGCCTCTCTCTACTCTTAAGTCACGCTTTTTAAAGTTCACGTGGCTTCTCCTCTATTAAGTATTTTTGTCCTTCAATTCTTTTTCCCATCTTGCCCTTAATCAAACTCTCAAATAACCTTTGATCAAATTCCACTTATGCTCTTGGCCAAATTTTCATTCTCAAATGAATAACATGAGTTATTCATCTATTAGTCGGCATGGATACTAGTTAATGAGAGTGATATGGGTCTCAGACCAATTCTACATAAGTTTTTTGTCCACCAAAACTCTAGTTAAGTGTGCTTCGGTGAGAGCGATGGGTGACCCTCCCGGGAAGTCCTCAATGTACTCATTAGTCGGCTAAAATACCGACTAATGAGAGTGAAATTGGTCTCACCCCCGGGAAGTCCTCAATGTACTCATTAGTTGGCTAAAATGCCGACTAATGAGAGTGAAATTGGTCTGAGACCAATTTCACAGAGAAATTTCCCAGTAGTCGACTACTTTCACAAAATCCAGCCAATTTCACAAGTTAGCTGACTCTAGAGTCAGCTAACTCTATAATTTCCTTTCAGAAGCTATTTTTTTCACAAGTTAGCTGACTATCTTTCAAAAGCCCTTTTTTTTTCATAAATTAGCTGACTCTAGAGTCAGCTAACTTCATAAATCTTCCTTCCAAAAGCCCTTTTTCACAAGTTAGACTCTAGAGTCAGCTAATTTCATAATTTCCTTTCCAAAAGCCATTTTAATGCATTCCAACCTTCAAAATTTTCATTTCAACCTCTTCCAAGGATCAAAAGTAACTAGTAGACATTGAAATCATTACAAAAACTTCAATTACAAACCCAAATAATTAACTTTATTAAACTTTTGGAAGGATCATGGAAGAAAACTCAAGGAAACATCCAAAATTTCAGCTTTTACATGCTTTTAAGATTTCTACTCAAATCATTCACATTAGAAGGTTAAACTAACAATAAAAACATGCTTAAAATGAAATTACAAGACTTACAAGTTCAGAACATTACAATTACTCAACAGGTGGTCGGTAAGTACAACAATGATATTAACTTGAAAGTATGGCCTTAACTTCCACACTAAAGTTGCTAAGGCATAGGCAAGCTTCTCCATTTTATGATACCTCATCTTAGCATCATAGAGTGCTCAACCCACATAGTAGACCAGCCTTTGCTTTCTATGGTTTTCTTGGATGAGAACCAAGCTAATGACTAACTCAAACATGACTATGTACAAGAATAGTTCTTCCCCCTCTTTAAGCTACAATATCTACAAGATGAATTATACTTTAATTACCTTCTTAACTAAATCATTTCTTTTTCACTTTTATCAAGGCAACACTCTCAGCTTCTATAAAAGGCAAGTCAACAACTATCCATTGCAACATTGAGATCTAACTCACTACGCTGCTACTAGTTATGAAGAAATACCTAGCAATAAACCTCCTAGTGTCTCGCTACAATTGACATGATCTGCATCAATATAACTAATAATTAAATATTGAAGGATCCACCTCATTACTTGCCAAGGCTCCCATCCTAGATTATACATGTACCTTGAAGCAACTTCTATTATATTCGGCTTCGTGTACATCATAGCACACATCAAACCATTGACCATACAAGTATATAGAATATTCTTTATGTTCTCTTTTTATTTCCCATTCTTAGGAGAATCTCTCTTAGATAATTTGAAATGCCCAGGTAAAGGTATAGAAACAAGTTTACCATCAACCATACCACATCTATCAACAACCATTGATATATAATCAAATTAACTCGAGCATAACATACCATGCACCTTGTCTCTTTGAATGTGCATGTCTCAAATTTTCTTGTTTGCCCCTATATCTTTGATAGCAAAATTCTTATATATATCTAGCTTTAAAGACTTAACCTCAATCACTGCTAACGACCAATATATCATCCATATATAGCAACAAAATAATAAAAGTATCATATGTTGATCCTTTCAAATAAACACAATACTCAAATTCGGATCTACCATACCCTTCATTCTATATCAAACTATTATACTACCTAAAGCTTGCCTCAAAGCATACAATCCTTTTTCAACTTGGAAAACAAGTTCAGATGGACCATCAAATTCTTCAAGCTAATTGTTCCAAATTTAGATCTTTATCAAAGACGAAATAACTCTAACAAAGTTATGCTTCACAATTAGAGCAAAATTTTATTAAAATCAATTGTCTCCTTCTACCCATAGTTGTTGACAACTAATTTCACTTTGCCATACTTAGAAGCATTAGCCACTTTCTTAATCACATGCACCCGTATATTCTTCAATGCTTTCTTGACTCTTGGAAGTTTCACCAACTCTCAAATTTGTTTTTTAGATAGTGATGTCATCTTATGACAATCTTTAGCTTCTTGAAAGTATATATTTAGGTTCCCTAACATTGGCATACAAGGCAAAATACAAATAAGTTAAATATCTTTGAATTAGCTTAAGAGGTTTTGATGATCTCCTTGATTGCATTGATGAATCTTAAACGCCTTCACTCTCCTCATCCAACACATGTTCCTCTTCTTCTTGGCCTTCTCCATATTCAACGATATCCCCATATACATGGAGTGATCATCTCACATATGCCTTGACGCAAATTTATGCCAAAGCTGCATTTCAATAACAAGTTTCTCTTTCTTTTGCTCTTCTTCCTTTATTACTTTAAAAATCACATCCTCATAAAAAACATCCTAGCTTCAAATAGTCTTCTTAACAATCGAAACCTAAAGCTTATAACCTTTGTTATCATCATTATAACCAAGGAATGCACATTACCTTACCTTTGCATCAAGGTTAGCCCTATTCTTTTTTAGCACTTGAACATAAGTTTCGCATCCAAATATTTTAATGAGGTCATAGGAGAAAACTTTTTCACTCTAAAAATTTTGAATTCCACCAATAAATGCAACACTTGGTGATCTATTAATCAAGTAAGCATCTATGTTTGCAACTTCAATCCAAAAAGACTTTGATAGACCTAATTGGGATAGCATGCTTCTAAAATGCTCTACAACGGTCATGTTCATTGTTTCTAATATCATTCTACTCCGTTATGTGAAGAATAGTTGACTCTATGGCTGTCATTTTCTACGCAAAACTTATTAAAAGTAAGAGAGCAAAACTATTCACTATTGTTAGTTTGTAAGTATTTAATGCGCCTTTTACTTTTTTCAACTTAAGCTTTAATTTCTTCAAATTATCAAACACCATATCCTCCAATGCTAAGTGACGTATCCAATACTTTCTAGAATGATTATCTCATAAAATATTAGAGTAAGATGCACCACAAACATCAATATATAATTATAATGCTTTTCTTTTTCCTTTTTCTTTGAGATATATTTCTTTTAAACTAAATCTATGTTGTTTTCCCTTGATACAATGTATGCAAAAATCAAGAAAAAAATGCTTAAAAGTAGGGATAAGTTTTGATTTTGCAAAACATTCGTGCCATGCCCATTAGGATGACCTAGTTGACTATGTTAAATGCGAATTTCAGCATGCCCACCAATCTTAGTGACTCTTTTGAGCTAGTGCTTTCTTGCTATCAAATAATATTATTGCCTATAATAATATATCTATAAATTAAACACCCATTACCTTAAGCTAGTTCTTAACCATAAATCAAGTCAAACTCTTTTAACAACACTTAAATTTAGAATGTTACCAGCATTATGAATTTGAATTTTGAATTTTTGAAACTAATTTTTCCTCACTAGCTCTATGGGTGTGCTGTAATAAGGTGTTTAATTCTCCCACAATTTTATATTTAGAAAGTTCTTGCACACTGCTATGCATTGCTCATTCTAAAAAAGAAATTGCCATCAAAATTGTAACCAAAATGTGCTAAACCTTTGAGATATGAATGTTAAGTATTACCCATCAAGCTACTATTTTCAAAAAAAAGATCTAGGTTATCATATGTAGAAAAACATTAAAAATACATATGAACTATATTGGGATTTTTGTTTGAACCTTCTCTCTCTAGTTGCATGGTTGAAGTATATGACACCATTTCCCTCAAGGTTGGGATTAGGAGAAGCAGCGAATGAATTGATTAAGTAGATATGCAAGCATGCTACTAGTTTTCACCTGAATGGTTTCTCTGTTATCTTGAACCTTGAAGAACTTTCACTAATAAAATGCCGCCCACTGAGAGAAGGCAATGGTAATAACTAAGATAAGCTAACAAAAATTAGGATAAACTAATATAAAATTTGCGAAAAAAAAAAAAAGTTTGACATGATCTGATGTTCAAAGAGCCCCTCCCAGCTATTATAGTTCTATATTTATATGTGGCCTCTTTAACAGCTATGATGAAATGCCACATTTTTATCTGAGGTGGTTTTCCTTGTATATAATATTCGTGATGGTTTCCATTTCTTCCATTATTTGGGCTCTATTTCCTCCTCCCATGTTTGGACTCTCAGTAATAATCTATCAGCTAGATTTCGCTCCATCGTAGTATTTTACTCGAGACCAATGACTCGTCCTCGGTTTATGATCTAGCAATCCCCTTAGAGATTGGTCTATACCCCTGATATTCGATCTATATTCAGCCTACACTCTGGTAGTTAGCCTATACTTAATGTGTATCCTAGTACTCTACCTATGCCCTTGATACTTTGGTTTGCACTGCTGCTCAATCTACACCATTGTGCATATTCTATAAATTGAAAACTTGCTCTATTCATTTTAGTCCCCCTGGAGGCCGGCCTGCATCCCAATACTTAAGTCCACTTTCCTCAACCAAGGACATGCTCATTGAGTAGCTACCTCATACTTTTCTAAAGTAGTCATTAGTCAGTCAATCTTTGGTACCATCATGAGGCTTGTAACTAATCGATCCATGGCTCTCTGTCATCAGTCTTAAGGTGTTTTAAATATGCACAAATCTACCCAGTGGTGGTCTTGCAATCAAAAATGGTAAAGCCTAAGATAACCATGATCGGCTCCTGGTCAGTCCAAAAGGACCCATGATATAATATCCCCTGGTCACTTACAGCATACGTGTTGGGTCCACTATGAAACCATTTGTAAGGAAAAAAAACCCAATAAATATCGGTCTGGTGGTCATGTAGTCTTGCAAAGTTCCAACTGCACTAAGATGGAATGTGAACCTTGGATCATAAACCAATAAATAAAGGACTAAATGAGCTTTGAGATAATAAACTGTTGCAGCCATCCTTCAAGGAAAAAGGGAAGATCAAAGCCTGCCCATATTTGCTTAAAATTAGGTTGAAGATTAATATTTGGCATCATAAAGTATATTGTAGACCACCAAAAAGGGACGGCAATAGACAAGTTGCGATTACCAGACACCAAAACTAGTCATGATATATCACCTACTCAATTCTGCTGTCCCAAAATGTCAAAATCCTGACCCACAGAACATAAATTGCTTCATATATCACGGTAAATGAGGAAAATGGTGAAAACCCCAAAAGTAATTTCCGATTCTAGCAGGACTAGAAAAAAGGCATACCAAAACAATGGCCAATCTCTTTTTCCAGACAGAAATAGGCTTTCTGAATCCTTGACTGAGAGAATGGGAAAACAACAAGATGGCAGAACATTTATGATGAAGCCTTTCAAAAGGTTCATGAAATTGGTCAACGATGGTTAACAATACTCTTATGGAAACAAACCCAGGCAAGGTTTCCCCCTCCATTTGTTTGTCTATTCAACAGGGGGTGGGGTGTTTGGTGGACTTATACAAGATCAGCATCTGACTTTTGATATCCAAAAATCAATGTTTCCTAAGAATTTTTTTTTTAAGATTATAGCAAACTTTGAAAAGAATTTACAAGGCTGTTGCAGACTATGGAGCGCCCATGTACACCATCAAACAAAAATCCATCCATTTAGTCCATAAAATGGTTAAACCACAAAAATAGCATCTTTCATATATCTTGGGGATTTCATAATAAAATATCCATACCACAAATCCCCAGAAAAAAAGGGGGTTTATCATTTGGAACAGCTAGAAACCCTCTATTGGAAAGGCAACTAATATCCAAAAATCTTAAAACAGAAACGTTTTTTTTTTTTTTTTTACTTTTTAAAAATTTTAGCAAAACATAATACTGCAGTCAAACCACGTTATGACATCATTAAGAAAACTAATCCAAGCATCCCTTATGGTATCATTCTAATCCCATGTGAAAATCTGATTTCTGAATGTTCACAACCAAGTCTTCTATCAATTTCACAATTACGAAAGACGAAAAGACCCCAAAGGAAACAAAATGAGAAAAAAAAAAAAAAAAAAAATCCTCTATCAACCTCAAGAGCATGAAAAGCTGGGAAAAAGTCCCAGAAAGAAACCAAATGAGAAATCCAAATACATACCTTACAGTGAACCAGGATATTATGTGCCTCCAATGCTCTGTAAAATGCACACCTTAAGACTGCACACCATGGACGTTCTCCTCAATGCTTTACAGAGCACCACAAAATTCCAAGAGTCAATTTCACAGACATCCAAAAAGTCATTTCTTAAGGCTGAAGGTCTTGGAAATGTTGATGCACAAAAATACAATGCTTAGAATAGGGGGTAGATTTGGCATCAGGAGACCTTGTTTGAAGGATTCAAAAACAATGAAGTACAAGATTAGCGATCTATTGAACAAAGTTTTGACACCTCATACACAATGCTTAAATACTTCATATTGAAGAAAGTTTTGACACCTCACAAGACACATCCCCTTAAATCTGGCAACCCATATCCTCAAAAATTTGAGGTTTTCAAGTGATCATAAGATACAAACAAAGACAGGAAAGCCTTCCTAAAGCTTCTGCTAACAGACCATTGAAAGAACTTATGGTCATGATTAACTGGTAAAAACCATCAAATATCCCTAGCTGAAGACAAACATCAGTCCTGGATCATATTAACTTATGGCCCAATTGAAGAGGATGGATTGACAGTACCTAAAGCAGGGAAACTCTTTAATACTAAAATAATAATTTTTTTTAAAATAAAACCTCCTGCAGAAACAAAATTGAGCATGTGATATGAAAGCTGAATTGCACCATTTTTTGAAAGAAAAATGGTTCAGGAACAGTCAAATCATAAGATATTTGTCAACAAAAATAAACATCAAATGTAATCTGAAGCTTATTTCCTTCAAGACTTTGAGCAGTAACTTGTTACACAAATGAACCATAGTAATATTCAAAATCTAGATATTTGCATTGCATGAACACAGAATTAATTTATTTCCTGGAAAAATTGTAGATAATAAGATAATATCATTAAATTTGCAAAATATTAGGTCAATAGTTCATAGTCAACACGCTTTAAATTTGAATGCTCTTTTACAACAGACCCACAAGCCATTTGAAAGGCTTTTAAGAAACTAAAACAGCTGCTCAGAGTACTACATATTTGAAAGGATTGAAGGAGAAGTGAAAGATCCAAAAGATAAGGCAGAAAACTCAAGTTTTTTGAGTAAAAAGTAGCTATAAAAAGAGGAATATTGCATTGTAGGCGCAGTAGCAGGAACTCCAGGAGAATCATCTGACCAGAACTTATTACATAAATGTGAGAATCATCTGACCAGAACTTAAAAGATAAATGCACCTAGAAAGGATCTGCAAGATGAATAAGAAACATGAAAAATCATTGAACACAAATATATATAAATCCACTTCAAACCTTAGAAGCAGTGAAAAGGCATTACTGCCAACATAAATCAGCATTTCAATGTTAGATATAAATTAGAAATATATTTTGCAGAAACAAACTAATGTGAACCTATTTTCATCAAAATCAGCATTGTGCAGTGATAATAAAATAATCTGTAAAATGAGTTGCATTTGAGTGTGAATAAGAAATTCAAAACCAATTACAAAAAATTTGTATAGAAAAGAACGAGTAAGCCACCACAAATACTAATCAACAAAAATATTTTATTTTAAAAAAAGAAATTAGACATGAATAAAAAATACACAAAAATGCAAATTTTTAGATAAAATTATCTAAGTAATGAGCAGGCTATTTTGCATAAAAAGTAAACTAAAAAAGAACTCAAGTGTGCCATAGCTGCAAACCAATCATAAAAAAGGAATGCCTTCAAAATAAGAACCAAAAAAGGTGCAGCACTTATCTCATATCTCATCATATCGTATGATGCCCAGTATGTATGTGTACACACACATAGAGATGGCAAAATTGAATACGACACACAAACACGACTTGAACCTAATACAAAATAAGTGGGTTCGGGTTAATCTTAAATAGGTTCATCTCGTAAATATGTTAATACGATTATGACACGAAATAGTCATGTTGTGTCATGAGTTGACCTATCAACTCGAAAGTGACATGTTTAAGACCCATTTAGTTGATGATATATTAAGTGGATTGTGTTAAATGATTTGAGTCATGCAAAACGGGTCAGGTCGTGCCTATTCTTGTTAAGCAAGTTCTATCTATTTGTATTGAGCGAGTCATATCATATCAATCTAATACGATTTGTTTATTAATTATGCATGTCATGCCATGCTACATGTTTAATAATCATATCATATTCATGTTTTAATTTTTAATATGATTAATTAATCATATCGTGTTCGTGTCAACCCATATAGTGCTATACCTTAGCTTCGACATGATACAGAAACATGAATTGCCACCCTACACACACGCCTGAGCATGCACACGCACAAACCCAGTGCGCATGTGCACATACACCCACCCACACCCACACCCACACCCACACCCGCTCGCATGCACACACATAGATATATGAATGGTGAACATGATCCGAGTGCCTTTCTAAGCAATCTTCTATTCCCCATTAGCAATCTTCTATAATCTTCATTTTGTTGTTTATATTTATTTTTCTCATCCTAATGCTTCTTTAATGAATTATTATTGCACTACAATTACTTGTCAAATTGTTTGAGATTTTAACAATTATCTTTTCATGATGTCATGTAGGGGTGAGCAATGGGTTAAGGGTAACCCGAAAACCAATACCAATCCAACTTCATTGAGTCAAGTTGGTTTGGTTTTGAGTACTCATTAGGTTGGTTATGAGTCCAAGAACCTGGAACCGACCCCTACTGCATTGGTTCTCGATTCTCAGGATCGGTTTCTTGGTTCTAACCTGAGAACCAACCATATAATTTTTTAAAAAAAAATAAAGTACTCTTAAAAATCAAGTTAGAGACCTTAGATATACCTCATAAGTTATCTATCATCTCTACTAAAGATATTTAATATTAGATTGATTAACAAATATTATTTATATCATTTTTTAGTTAATACAACTAAGAAAAAAATTAGTCATTAGATATTAGAATAGCGTCATTCAAAGGAAAAGAGAAAAATCAAATAATATTTACTAATATTGTGGGTTTTTTCAGCATTTCTATGATGATTGTTAGCATCTCACCCAACTACTATAACTTTAAAAAGAACCTTTGATATATTGAAAATGACAAAAAAAGTAAAAAAATTCAGAGCTGATGCACAAGAAAAACAAAAAAATAGCTTCTACCTCGAAACCGATCCAGAACCGATCTGATTTGATTGGGTTAATTTCAAGATAAAATTGGTTTAGTTATGGGTCCAAAATCCTAGAACTGATCTTGATTGGATCGATTCTTGGTTTTGGTCTGAAACCTACCCAATCCAACCATGCTCACCCCTAATGTCATGCGCCACTCCTATATTTGATTTAGAGAATTTGTACATTAAGAACTCATGCCTTGCTTTTAACTAATATGAGTTAATAACACATTACATTAATTTATTTGCTTAAATCAATAACTAATATAAGTTAATAACATATTATATATGAATTTTTTAAAAAAAAGGGTAATTGTATTTTTTGATCATTTACTTTCACCTTTTTCCAAGATGTGCTTCCTAAGTCATTATTCACCTAGGTGCCTAGGGGGTCAAGGGTCATCATACCAACTACCCACCTTCATTATTTTGCCAAAAAAATCAAGTGTCATAAAATTATGATTCAAACCATGTTTGTTTGATGCAATACTTTAGTGGTTACAGTGTTGTTAAAGGCATATCTTAGGTGCACCAAACACACAAGGCGCAAGGCACAAAGAGTTCAGCGCTTCTTATATCCTAAGGTGCACCTAAAGTGCAAGGTGCACTAAAACGAATTAGGCGCTTCTTATACCTTAGGCGATGTACCTTTATCTTTCCACACATAAAGTGAAAAAAATATACGCTTTTAATCTGATTTGAGATAAAAGAAAGATGCACCTTTCTTTGTAAGCTATAATTTGTAATGTCTTTTAAAACATATTATATTTATTAGATCATACCTACTTTATAATGTACCCTATAAAAAATTAAAAATTGAAAGTTAAAGAGATGGAACATAAAAAATTATACGATCATCTGAGAAAAAGAAGGAAAAACATTAAGAGACTATAAATTTCAGCTGAGAAAGAGAAGACTTACCATTGAGCTAATAGGCTAAATATATTATTCTTATAATTTTTTTAGCTTTTTTCTATTATGTGTTATGAATCTTGCTTATATAAATTATTTTATTTATTTTAAAAATATGTATTTTACTTTGCTCAAGTGTGTACCTGTGCTTTGCGCCTTACACCTAAGCTTAAAGAACCCTTTGTGCTTAGGTACGCTTAGCGCTTGTAACAACAATGAACAATTATTGAAATTAAATATTTAGAAGTCATGAGTCAATAAGATGCAATAGAATCATCTAAAAAGTCTCATACCTGCTAAGGTTGGAATAGATTGTACTACAAGAAATTTGATCATGGACATGATGCTCAGCTTGAATTGAATTAGCTAGTCCATCAGCCTTCCATTATTATTCAATTTGATAATTAAAACAAAGCAAGTACAGCATAGCTGGGGAGAATTAATGTTAACAGAAACTAGAAAGAATAGAAATCCAATGAGTAAATGGTAAAAGAAGAGAATGAGAGGAGTGAACAAGGTCCTTGTATTCGAAAAAGAGACGCAAGCTCTCATTGTTAGGGTGGGTAGGATTGAATGGAATGATGGAGAGAAGAGAAATAGATTAGTTTAACTCAAGAAGCATTTGATTTCCTTGATATTCTCAAGAAAAATATATTCAAATCCTAAATGGTGAGAATCAAGCTGATATTTCTTATGAAGCATGAAATTCACCGAATGCTGTATTATGCATATCAACACTAGAATATTTAAAATGCTTCATATCATTATGCAGGGATTCTACTTAAGACTCGAAACTGCAAGCTTCCACTTAAAAAGATTCAAGAAATATGAAGAAAATAACAGTATAACAGGTGCTATGCTCGAAGAATTCAGTGCAAATATACATCTGATAAGAAAGCTGATCAAAATTAATCATTCTATTAGCCAAGCAAGCTACAACCCCTCCAGCTACACTGCTCTCACCATATCATGCTTTAACTCTCATATATAATAACAACAACAATAATAACAATAATAATTATAAGAGGAAACTACTCTCTCCAATCATATCATGTTTACCAACCTTGAGCACACACAAATAAGCATTTCAAACACTTGGACTATGTAGATATGCCGCTTATAGAAGCCAGACATTCAATATTACCAATTTCCAAACATGATGGCCATTCCAGGAACTTCCTACCAAAGTTCCTTTTTTATATGTATTTTTATGGGTGGGCAAACTTCCCACCAAAGGCAAAACCCAATATATGTAAACACTGGTGTTTTTGAAGGATAAAAACCCATAACAAAAACTGGAACAAGGAAAAAATTATACAGTGTATATGGTTTCAAGGGTGAAAGTAATGAAGAAGAATACAGATAATAATTGAAGCAATGATTAACCCTGATACCAGTCTATATACATATTGAGGGTTGATTTCTCAGAGAAAAACAAAATAAAACAATGCTAGCAGGATGCAAACATAATAACAAGAGAGAAGGAAACCAAAAACTTCATCTAATTGTTAGTATTTATATTCTAAAAGAAATGTGATAAAAAAATATATCAAACACCATACAAATTACAAGTTATTGTACTTAAGCATTACCTAATGACCCATGTAATGTGTTGCACCACCCATGTGCCCCAGATCCTGTTGGTTCCGTCCAGCTCCTCCTTGCCCATATCCACCCTGTAGTGGTGCCTGCGCCCCATATCCACCCATCAGTCCAGAGTTCAAGTTTCCCCCGACAGCAGGCACCTGATTCCCAAAAAGTCCCTGCATCCCATACGCCCCACTGTTCACCAACGAGCTGGGAATCACCTGGCTCACCGCCGGTGTGCCCACTCCAGCAGAACCAAGAGTGCCCAAAACGTTTGTCAAGCCCAACCCTGCCCCCTGGCTGGCAAGGAATGCAGTCAGAGCCTGCCCCAATGCCGGGTTCAACCCGGCCGCTGCTGCAGCCGCAGCAGCTGCAGGTTGAGCCCCCTGGTTGAACCCCAATCCAGCAGCTGAAGGAGCCATCAAATGCCCAGTAGCCCCTGTTCCAGGCACAGGACTCCCCACCCCCCCTATAAACCCAGCATTCTCACTCCTCGTGAAGTGGGATCCGTGCGCTCCGACCGCACCAGCTCCGTGATGCAATCCAGCATGGTGGGAACCGGAGCCCTGGGGATGGAACCCCAGCTTGTTCGGTTTTGGCCCATCGATTGCCTTCTGGCAGTGCAAGATATGGCCTTCAAAGTTTTTATGGGGTTCCTCCAATGCTTTCTTCGCGCTATCAATCGTCTTGTAGACAAAGAGACAGAATCCCTTCGGCTTCCCGGTCACCTTGTCCAAACCTAAGGGCCCCTCTTCGATCTCCCCAAACTTCGAGAAGAAGTTCAAAAGCTTCTGGGGATCGAGGTCGGCCCCGACATTGCTGACGAAGATCTTTCGTTGCGTGTACTCCGACACCGGTGGGGCCGGCGGCGGCACAGGGCCTGCCGAGGCCAGCTGGCAGGCCGTCATCCGGTTGCCGATCTTCTTCTGGGGCTGCTTCAGGGCGCGGCGGGCCCCGCTCCGGTGCTTGAAGAGAATGAATCCATAGCCCTTAGACTTGCCCGTGGCCTTGTCGGTGACGGCGTTGCAGTCTTCGATCTCGCCGTACTGGCGGAAGGCGGCGGTGAGGGTCTCGGCGTTGGTGTCCCAACCGAGGCCGTGGACGAAGATCTTCCGGTGGGCGTGATCGACGTCGGCGATCTGATGGATCTCTTCAAGGACGTCGGGGTGCTTCCCGGCCGCGTCGCGGAGGATCTCGATAAGCTGGTCCTTAGGGAAGGGTTCCAAGATCTTCTGGATGGAGGCGGGGTCGTTCTCCTCGTCCTTGTCATCTTCGCCGGCGACGCCGTTGCCGGCGGCTGCGGTGGCGGTCGGATTAGGGTTGGGGGCGGCAAAGGATTCGGGGATCTGGTCGTTGGCGGCGGGGGATACTTGGCTGACGGGTGTTTCTTCTTCTTCCATGGGTTCTTCTTGGCTGATGGGTTCTTTCCCGGTGGGGTCTTGTTGGCTGATGGGCTCTTCTTCGCCTCCGGGTTTTTGGGTGGTCGATTCGGGGGCGGGGTCCTTGGCGGGCTCGGCTTTGTTCACGAGCTTTCGCTTCTTGACCATGGTGGAGGAGGAGAGATGCGATGGGCGGCGGAGAGAATGGAAGGCCGACGAGATACGATTGATCTCGGTCGGGAAAGGGTGTTTTTGAAGGGAGTCGTACGACGGGACTCAACCTTTACTCATCGTACGGTCTAGGCAAGGTTGCGCTCATCAAGCGGGCTGGATTTGGACGGAAACTCGTTGCCCACGGAATATGTCACCGGGCCATCTTCCCAGCAGTTCCGTCATGATGATGCCCCCATTTCAAAATATATTTACTATATTTAAATTTAAAATTAAATTTAAATTTAAATCTAACTAAAATTTTATATCTAAATTTTTATTAATTTTTTTTACTAAAAAATTATCAGATATACAAATTTAACCAAATTTGCTGATAATTTTTTAGAGATAAATAATCAAAAAATAATATCTCTAATCTTTAGAAAAAAAAGTAATATTTATTAAAATTTACTTTAAAACCTGCTTGCATCGAATAGATTTTATATTTTTAAGTGAATCAATAGAAATCTAAATATCATAAGAAAATGATTAACATCCTCAAAATCAGAAGTGATAAGATAAATCTTGCTTAAATAGCTCAGCTTTAAACGCATTTGCCTCATGCCTCACTCCCTAGCTACTTATAAAACTAAGCCCATTTAAGTCAATATAGAGTAGATCCTAGTATAACTTAAAAAAAAAATAATTGGATCAAGTCAATTTAATATCATGAACCAAGTTAACTTAGCAAGGCCTTATCTCTAAAACTCAATCCAAGATGGACTAAGGAACACGCATTTAAGAGTGTCAATATTAAACTCAATCCATTTATTTGACCCATATTCAACCTGCAATAAATGAGTTTGGGTTAAGGTTAAATAGGTTTAGGTCGTAAATAGATTGACTCATCTTGATTTACATATTAGTAGGCCGGATTCAAATTTTATATCCTTAACTGATTTAACCTATTTAAATAACTGATCAGATCAGGTTGTTTAGGGTTTGATTAGTTTATCCAACCTATTTATATTATTGATTTACAGATTAAACATATTAATAGGTTAAACATGTTGACATCTAACCTTTTTATTATTGATTAACATGTGTTAATAGGTTAAATGGGTTGGTATTAATCTAACCCATTATGACCTGTTTAATAAACAAGTTAACAGATCGGGTTAGGTTACTTGTTTATTAAAAATGTCAACTTCAAATTTGAAATCTTGACATGTTTAATAAATAGGCTGGATTCAGATTGATGGTTTTTAGATCAACTCGCATTAAACCTAACCCAACCTGATTGACACCCATATCCATGCCGCTAGAGACAACGAGACTTGGATTCTCAATCCCATTTAGAATAGGACAGGAGCTCCTGAGCTCCTCTGTTTAAAGCCCTCTCACCCTCTTCCCTTGAGAAACCTCCATCGATGACTAGTTCTTCAAGCACTCGAAGAGCTCTTTGCCATCTTCCAACAAGTTTCTCCTCAAGTTGTCACTGAACGCTTACCAAAGATAACATAAGGTCTTCTCCCTCTCTTCTTCCCCCCTAGCATGGTTCTTATGACCATTATAGCCAATCCTTGGTAAGGGCTACTATGGTTGAAGAAGGAAGTTATTCCTTGTTTCAAAAGGTTTTTGACCTTTATTTCCAAATAGAGGGTTAAGACCTCCTTCTCCAGCAAGCATCGCGACCAAATGTGGCATGGCAAAGGGTCCTAACTATAAGGCAAGCAAGCCAAGGCTAGGTCCAACCTTACCATCAACAACCTACCTCTACTTCACCTTCCTTTCACCACCCTATTTTGGGGCTTAATGGCATAGCCATGCTAACATCATCTCGCAGTCATATAGCTCCACCATACCGCAATAGTGATTGGCTCAATAACAAACCTCATCGATTTCTCTCTCCCATATTGGGAGAATTCAAGGGAAGGGCATAATCAAGCTGTCGTCCCTGAATTCTCTATCTTTCTCTTCCCTATCGCTTTTATCTTTCTCTCTCTACTTCCTCTCACTCATTTATCCTTCTCTCTCCTCTCCCTCGTGCCTTTTCTCTTTAGAAAAAAAATATATTCTTTCAGACTTTCTCTCTCTTAACGGACCTTGGATGGATCCTGGCCAATGGTTCCTCCTCTAACTTAGAGTGCTATATGCAAACCAAGACCATGCTGAACATCATCAATTATGTTGGTACCCACTTCAATTGTTGCAGGGTGTAATTAAACCCACTATAGATTACTTTCTAGTGCTATCCTTGCTTGGATTGATCATCCATTTGTTGATAAGATGAGTCGTTAAACTCAATTTGTCCAACTCATGCGACTGAGCATTGCTACCCAATTTGGCCCTATCCATCCTATATTTTTCTAGTCCTTGACCATAGTTATTAATCCACTTTAAATATTAGATTCAGATATGTGGAGTGTAATCATTAAGATACTTCTTTTCCTTACAATTGAGGATGGATGGTGTCTACTTTTATGGCCAAGACTTACCAAAGTAACAAGATTGAGGGATGAGTCATACACTTGTGAGTGTGAATAGTATCTCTAAAAGATTATAAGTACCTCTTTTTCTAACATTTTACCATAACATACAATATGTTATATTCAAAAGTTTATATTGCAAAGATTTATTTAGATATTTAGAAAATAGCATGAATATTGGAAATTGAAATTATAAAAATTATTTATGCATGATTTCATATGAGAATTATTATGCTTCTCTTGCACAAATGAAAAAATGGCTTAAATTTTGTGGATCAAGCATGATATGTTTTACTTAGATATGATAATAAATTATGATGCATTTAAAATCATCTTAATTGACTGGACATGAATGTGTGTACGTGTATTATGAATTAAGTAGATTGAACCTTATGTGTAAGAGTTCATGGATTCGTAAAATTGTAGCATGGCTAAAAAATTGGCTTAGAACTAATGTTGTGTTTACTCTCTCTAGTCTGACTATGATTCAAACTTAACTATTAGAGTGGACTCTAAGCCACATCTATTTAGGAATAAGATTCTTTCAGGCCTAACTAGATAGAACTGATCGCTAGCACATGCTGAGTGTATTGATATGTTTTTACACATGTTTAGAAACATATTTCACAAACTTATTTCTTCACAAACTTGGTAAGAAAATACATATTGCAGAAGGAATCAAAAAGAACACTATGAATCTTGTGACAATAGTGAAAGCCTATTCCCTTGATGTTTTCTATTGAGAACTAAAAGAGATAATTTCTAGGGGACTAGGAATAAACGCAGAATAAGAACTTGGTTCAAAACGTTTGAGATCAAGTTGTTTAACAGCTAAAATCAATTTAAAAGTAATTAGTGACTATCCCACTTAGCTTTGTTGTGTCTTAAAAATGAGCCATTGCAATTTTCAAGATTGATAGCATGATAACTATCAAAAAAATAGCCATTTTATGTAATATGTGTTAATTAATAGGTTGCGCACATAAGGTTTACAAGGGTCAAGGCCACATTGTTTAAGTATATAATTAGCAACTTTCAATAATAATGCACTATATTTTTGAAATTTAAAATTTAAATGTAGTAAATGTAATAATCAATATAATAAATAATTAAATAACAACAACTGTATTGAATAAATAGTGCACTAAATGAATATATTAAATGATAACCAATATTCTAACTAAAATAGGATAGAGATTAAATGTTTACAAATAATACAATGTGTAGGTTTCAAAATCTAAGTTAGAGTAGAAATTTAAAACATAATAAAGTGTATTTATGGGTTTCTAATAAAGTACTAAATATAATTTAAATATACTAAAAATCTTAGTGTAAGTTTCCAACAAAAGAAATGATTTTGATATGCAAACTAATGAAAGTGGATTTTTTGTATGATTTATAAAGCAACAATTTTTTTTGGCATGGATTTCAAATTAACATTTTTTTAATGGTTTTATTTGAAAAATTGATTTAATAATTCTGCATGAATTTCAGAGCAGTGGATTTTAAGCATTTTTTTATTTAATAATTTTTATATGAACTCCATAACAACAGTTTTCAGTGCATTTAGGTTTAACAAAGATGATCTGCAAAAGATTCAAAGGATCCTTAAATTAAAACTAATTGAAACTTTTTTCCTAACAAAATTTGGTTAACAAAATTAAATGATATAGCAAATGATGAAATTTGTTCTTAGACTATTGAAGGCTTTTTTGAAAACTTACTATAAATTGCTAATAATTGTAGATAATAAACTATTTAAATTCTATAAAGAACTATAAAATTAAATAATAGATAAAATTTGAAAGGCATGCATGGAGTAAGATGTGTAAGGATATTATTGTTGGAAGGAATTTTGCTCTCTTATACAAGTATGTGACAAGATCGTTTTCAAGTTACGACAAACATGGAGGTCTAACTCAAAACTAGTATGAAGGAAAAATATGAGAATAAAGAATAATATAACTTTGACTCGCACAAGGGCATGACTAACTGAGTCAAGTAAGTGAATTGTACATGCGTGATCCACCCAGCCTAACTATGCCTAGAACTCCTTATTTCAATAAATGCAAGTCTACTTGCATTTAGATGTCTAATATGGGATAAATAAATAGAAGTTTAAACAATTTAAAACTTTTTCAAAAAACATATCTTGCTATATTGCATGGCTCTTTAGAATAATAAAATATATTATGTTTTGAACACGTTACGTGTGTTTATAGGCTTGGTCCTTATTATGTGCCTGTATATATTTGTAATTATACCGCCATCATAATTATAATAATTAATGCATCCTTCATTTGAGTTATTCATGCTATATAAATATCTTTGTCATCATCATTATCATTATTATTATTATAAATAAAAATTTTATTAAAAATAATGACTTCTATTTATCTTTCTTTCCATAGCATCACTAATTGAATTTGAAGAAGGCATTAAAGTAGAATACATCATATAAATATTACATGAAATTTGAATAAATAAATGATTGTTAGTGGTTTCTAAACGATAAATTCAAAGAAAGTCGTTTATTTAAATTGGATCATACACGTACTGGCACAAGATTTTACTACCATCAAATGTATGCCAATCTAGTTATTTGATAAAGCACATGCATGCGCATTGCATAGCCAAGTATTTTTTATAAATAAAAAAATAAAAATATATTTTATGTTCACAAACTTTCATTCGAAATTTATTTTGGTCTTCAAACTTTTGATTGTTATAATTTAATCCTTCATATTTTAAAAATGTTGCATTTCTATTATTTCATTATATGAGATTAGTTAAAATTGATAGAATAGTTGGCATACTATCTTATTGCAAATATATGAAGGCTATTGATATGTTAACTATTCCAATAATTTTAATTGACTCTATGTAATAAGATGTCAGAAATATAATATTCTTAAAAATAAGGTACTAAACTTTAATAACTAACGTATAAAGGCCTTTGAGAACCAAAATGAGTTTTTAAAGGAAAGTTTGAGAGCCAAAGCATATTTTAGTCCTAAAAACATTTTAGCCATTCAAGTTCAAATCAAACATAAAATCTAGGCCTTCTTTAACTTGGCTGAGCCAAATAGCCCCTCGATTATCTCTTTTGCATACAGTTCTTCATCAACCAAGGAGACATCAATGTTAATATGCCCAGCCATCATTTAAATTTATCCATTTATACATCTTTCTTTTTATTATAATTTATTATATTATTATATTATAATTAATGAATAGTTAGTAAAAAATAAAAAACCAATATTAATGATGAGAATTTGGTGTGCCAAATTCTTTAAATTGATATATTATTTTTTTAAAATAATTATCAAAAAAAAAAAAAAATCTACTTGCCAATATCTATTTCTAAAAAATATAATGGTACAATTTATTTTTTTTACTAAAATAATATTTATTTTAATGAAAAATATAACTATAGCATTGTTTTTAATATTTTTTTAAAATTAAGAGTCAATTTTATGTTCAAAATTACCTTTAATTTTTACTTAATATTTTTATGCTTTTAAACTTTTTATTATTTATGATACGACGGCAAAGGTATGGTAAAAAAAAAGGTAATAATAATTAAAAAAAGTAAAAAAAAAAGAAAGGAAGAAAAAGAAATTAAAGAGGAGAAAAAAAAAAAAAAAACGGACACCCGACCGGTTCACGTATGGAAGGCACTGATGCCCGCGTCGCACGCACGATGGCGTGAAGACGCGCTCGTCACATAAAACCCTGGCCGCGTTTTTTTATTCGCCTCTCCACCCGCAAAACTGTCGCTCTCCAGTTTCCAAAACCCTAATCCCGCCTTCCGCTCTGCAAAAGCCCTAGCGAGGCGTCCCCTTCAACGGCGAAGACGGCAGCGACACACTGAGTTCGCTGAGATCGGCGAGAATTTAGACCGTGGTTGCGAGACCTCGTTTGTGCGGTACGATCCCTTTCACGCTAGATTTCCCTGACCAAACACCCTGGCAATGGAAAGCGACATGACGGCGGCGGCGGCCGCCGGAGGTGGTGATCCCGTCGAGACCTCGGAGGGCGGGTATTCCGAGATCGTGGCGGAGGGTGGCGCGGCGGCGAGGTCGCCGTGGAGTAAGCCGACAGGGCCGCCCGTTACGGCGGCGGAAGGAAGCAGGGCCGAGGGCCCGGTGATGGGATCGGAGTCGTGGCCGGCGCTCACGGACGCCAGGCCGAAGGCTGACTCTGATGCTGTTGTTACGAGGCCCGCTTCGCCGGCTGTGCCGCCACTGGCGGCTGCGCCCCCTGTGGGGAATATGGCTCCGGTTCCAAGAAACGGGCCGCCACCGCCACAGCCTCTTCCGTTTCAGGTCAGGTTTTCGGCACTCGTTCTTGAGGTGGTGGAAGTTTTCTTGAGTTTGGTCATCATCAGTTAAAAAATTGATTTTGGGTGGCTTCCAGACCGCTTTATTTTCTTTGGAGTTTGGTTTCTTGAATGAAATCTCAATTTGCTGTTTTGTGCAAGGAAAAAAATTAATGGAGACCTTGAATGATTAGAATTAAAGGAAAGAGGTTTAAGAAACTAAAGATTAAATTAAACTTGAGTCTTATATTCAAGATTCTAATTACTGACTTGGGGTTCTCAATGTGTCACTGACTCGATGTTTACTAGTGTTTATGTTCAAATCTTTTTGTAAGTTCTTGTTTTGTCTCACAGTAATGTACTGTTGAAAACGTACTTATAGAAGCCTACCTAACTTCTTCGTTTCCTGATAAAAGAAATCTTTTCCTTCTATATTTCTTTGCTGACTGTTCTCAACCCTAGATGCAGTTGGAATACAATATTGCTAGACATCACTCTTTTTTATGTCCATATTTGTATTCATCTTGTTGCATGCACTAATAAGAGATAAAATTTTGTGGAACTCGGTAATTTTATACCTGGAAAGCTCTTTTTTTTTTTTTCCATCAGAAACTAGGATTGATATTGTTGTGTGTCACACCCATTATTGAGTTGTGAATTTTGCTATTGACTTTTCTGGGCTATAATGAATTGGGGACCTGAAAATTTTTCTTAGGTCCTTTCTTGCTCTTGGTTCTCTAAAAAGGTATCGAGTTTTCCATTCGTTTGTTGTTATAAGACTGGTTTCTCTTTTGAGTGAAAGAATAATTTAGACAAGTCTGAAGTCGGATTTCAAATTGTTAATTGACTGAACAACTTCTAATAAGTTGATCAAAGATTACAACTGTTTCCATTGGAACTGGGTTGTTCTTTTAATTGCCTTTAGTGCCATGATTCATAATCATGCATGCGGTGGAATAACATGAACTTGGTGCTGCTGTATTTTATCACTTTTCTAAGCTTATTTGCCTCATGAATTATGATTATAAATGCGTTGAATTGATGGAAGCTACCATGATATGCAGTGCATTTTGTAGCTACTAATGCACATATATTTGTAGGACACAGGCACTCTTTCAGCCCAACATCCATTCAACATAGGGTTAGGTTACTTTTTAAATTACCATTACTTTGTTCCATTGTCTTTCAGAATTCCAATTGGTTCTAATGCTGTTAGGCATAAACATGCAATCCATAGGATCTTGTATTGTAATTTTTTTTCAATTATTTTTAAATTTTAATTAAGTTTATTTGAGTGATTGTGTTTGTTAAGCAATGATAATGATTAAGCTGGGGAATATTTGCTGCTAACCATATAATAGGCATTAAGGGTGTGGAAATTGGAAGTGTGGTGAGAGAATGCGCAGGGACAGACAAGTGGAACCTTGTAAGTCAACTCTATAGTTGATAACAAAAAGAAAACATTATGGTTGCAAGTGTGTGAACATGCTGAAAATTGCAAGTTTATGGGGCTGATTTTTCGTCTACTTCTAGCATGACACTATTAAATGTTTTTGTGGGTAAGAATGTTATACAACAGGAAGATATATGAGCATAATATAAGCATATTATAGTGAGTTAGAAATCAGATGGTGAGATTAATAACTAATAATGGTTAGAAGCAAGTGAATTAGTAAAAGATTAAGAGAGGCAAGAATGTGCCATCAAAAATATCTTTGGAATTTTTTAAGGCAATTGTTCAGTCAAGGGCCCTCAAACTAAATGCAAGCATATCCAGGATATCGATGTCAAACTGCATGCCTAGGAGGAATAAATCTAGGATCTAGATGCTTGAGAGAAACTGCAGGAGTATGTTATAAAGTGAGAAAAATTTGCCTCAGATGATTTGGGCATCTGATAGATTGAAACACTTGTCATAAGTCCTTGATTGGTGTCAAGATGGTTTCAATTACAGGATGTGACATTAAAACAAAAGGAGTAGAAGACTGAGAAAGTGTTAAATTATGGAAATAAGAAATAATAAGTAGCAGGGCAAGAGAAAAAAGGAGAAACTAAGAGCCCATTCCCTTGATTTTGATGAGTCACTACCTTAGAGTTTCATATTATGTCTAAGATACTTATTGTGACAATGAAAGGAGGCTCCAGTTACTAATGCTTAAGATTTGAGAATCCTAACAGCATGACTGTTGAAAGGGGGAGTCCTTTTATTTAGGCTTTCCATGCCCTGTTATTAGGATCTTACCATTCACAATTGAGATGTTAACTTTGGTACAATGGTAAAGTTGCTTTATTATGACCTAAGTGTCATGAGTTTAAAGCATGAAATTAGCCCCATTGCATGGGAGGATCAGACATAGAGTAAGACAATGTATGTCTGACCCTCCCCATATGGCCATACCCTGCAAAGGTAGGAGTCTCATGCATTGGGATGCCTTTTTTTATGATTCATAATTGGATCCTAAAATTTGGATTAAATGGCCCTTAGCAATTCTGCATGTATCCCTAAATCAGGATGGATTTCGATCATAGACTGAAATTTGGATCACAAGTTCTGGTGATGGATTTTATGATCACTTGGTTTGTAAGATCCAAGTCTGGATCATCTTGCTACATATTGAAGCAATTAGAATGCCCATCTTATTATGATTCATGCAATATCTTTGACTCCTAGAATGATCAAATCATCATTCTTAACCTTTTGAAACATAAAATTAGCAAACTTTCAGGCTGTTTCAGTTTTCAAAAGTAAAGAAAACAAAACTCAGTTTCAGCTTTCAAAAGTAAAGAAAACAAAACTTAGTTCTTTTGGGAGTCAGGTAAGACCTAAAGGAAGAGTTTCATATGTTTGCAACATTCTAAAATATGATTCCTTTTTGAAATCTTGGTCATACAATCATTTTGATTATGAGATCCAAATCCAGATTATCTTCCTACTTATTGAAGCAATCAGGACACCGATCTTTTTATGGTCGATTTAATATCTTTGACTCTTGGAATGACCAAATTGTCATTCTTATCCTTTCAAAAACAAAAATAAGTAATCTTTCAAGTGATTTCAGCTTTCAGAAGTAAAGAAAAAGAAACTTAGTCATTTTGGGAGTCAAGTAAGTCCTAAAAGTAAGGTTTTATATGTTTGCAACCTGTTCTAAAACTACGATTCCTTTTCTTCTACAATCTTAGTCTAAGCAAGAACAGAGTTGATGCATGCAGGGGAACAAATCATGCTTTTCTGGTTATACCAAAATTAAGATGCAGTTTGTTTGTAAAGACAAGAAGACACATATCAGGATGTTGTACAAAGTTCAACTAGTGTATGAAGAAAAAAAATGTTTGTCAAGAGCTAAGATTATGGATGAGATCTTGTATATCAAATCTAATAAAGCCTATCCTTACATGCATTTTTTCCCCTAAGTCAAATTATGATTTCTTGTGGACTTATATTGTGGTGAAAATTACGTCATATAACCGATCATGGTGTTTGTGTCTTGGAGATGTCAAAGAAGGGCTCATGATTCTTGCCTTTTAAGTTCATTTGAAACGGCAGTTTGATCATGTGTCTTGCTTTAGATATCGGTTTATTCCTTTTTGGGGGGAATTTTGAAAGGAGACAAAAAGGATGACACAGCCCATGTAATTTATGAAAGAACCTGATCCTGACAACATTACTCACATGTACTACTGGCCAACTACTGGAATTTTTCCTTTTTCTTTTTTGGGGTCAAAGATGGATTTAGAGACAAAACTTGAGGCGGGGAGACCTCATTTAGAAAGGAAATAAAAGAAAAGCTTAGTGGAGCAGCTGGTAAAGGATACTTGTCCAAAAGGAGTCCAAGAGAGGTATGTTCTTATATCCAATCAAGGAGGGATGAGAGATATGGAAAAAAGCTCATGTGTCTATCTTCCTTTCGAGTATCCTTTTGCTTGTGAGAAACATTATAGAAAATATTGAGGGCTTGCTGCTTTTGGGGGGCATCAAGCAGCTTTCACCTGATGGTTTCATAGCCATCCATAACCTTATGCTTTTAGGGCTTTACAATACCTTTAGTTTGTATATTCTTCCCTTTGTTTTCTCATCCATGTGATTCCATGGATGGAGGTGAGAGGATTTAGTACTTGAACACTAGTTTCTTGGTGGTGGGATGCTGCTAAGTATCATATGTTTCTTAATCCATCTCTGTTCTCTGGCTTAATATTTACTTAGTTAATCTTTTGAAATGTCTCTCTGACCTTACTTTAAATCCTTTCAAAGCTACTCTAACTTAATTTCTAGATGGAAATTTCTGGCAAGTTATAGAACTAGCCTTATCCTAAACCTCAGTGGGTCCCATCCTGTTCAGGTATGTCTTGCATCAATAAGGAACTTTGTGTTTTAGTATCAGATTTATGTTGAAAGGAGTAAAAGGCATATTTTAAGGGGTATATACATTCAAAAATTGATATTAAAAATGCTCACCATTTTCTGAAATAAATTTGGGGATTTTGTTGAATATTATACTTTGGTATTATATCTCAAAATTCTTATATCTTCCCAATCTCTCATAATTCTTGATAGTTTTAACTCTCTTTAATTTACAGTGTGTTCTTACCCTACCCCCTTCCCTTTCTTCTCTCTTTGAAGAATAAGGAAATGCGGTGATAAATTTTTTTGAGAAGTATGATGAGGATCAGTGTGAAAGGGTTTCTATCATATTATCATGGTTTGACTCCAATGATGAGAAACAAGTAGAGTACTCAACTATTAAATAAAGAGAAAATGTGTAGAAAGAAAGCCATCCTTAGTAGAAAATAGATGTTTGAGCTGTAATAACTGAGACAATTCAGTTGCAATGCTTCATCCATCTTTGGGCTTCCTGTTCCCCTTTTTGTAAACATTTTGCCTGGCTATACCTTAGATGTGCTTTTTATGTTGTGTCAATTTATATTAAAAATCTGCAATTGCGAAAAAATTATAGGGTCAGATTGTATTTTATTTAGGCTCAACATTGATGGCTAATGATGTATGTCAAAGTGCATCACTTTTCACAGCATTCTTATGTTGTGATATAAAGGGTGAGTATTAGCACAATGGTGAGATTGCTCCATTGTAAATTAAAGGTCATGGCTTCTAAACACAGAAACATCCTTAGATTAAGGCTGGATACATCTAATCCTTCCCAAATCTCGCAATGGCGAGAGCCTCGTGCATTGGTCTGTCCTTTTATGTTGTGATATACTTGTTTAAAGTTCATGACATGCCCTTGTTGGTGATTTTTGTAGTTGAGACAATTGGAAGTTGATTGCCAAATCCAACTTTTGTTGTGTTGTCTAAGCTACTAGAAGGGGAATTTAATGTTGACAAATATTTGTTTGGGGACAATGAGCTTTGTAAACTATAGTTTTGGTTGAGTATAAATACTTTACTATTGAAAAGTTAATGCCAACCGTTTATTCAAATATAAGATTATGAACAAACTTTTTTATATTTTATTTTTTTAAACTTCTAGTGAGAGTCTAGGGCTGTCACTGAGACTTGCAGATCCAGATCTGGCATGAACCGTGCCCAGACCAGATCTCAACTCATATGCCTGGGTATTGATCCAATGATAGAACCTTGTAATTTTTGGGCCATATCGTAATCTACTAAAGTTTTGCTTGACCAGAACCCTACCTCACCCAACCTGAGCGCAAACTTAAGATTTTATATTCATGTTTTTCTTGTTGTTTTGCGCCTTTATATGTGCCTGCTGTTGATCGAATTGGTTCCTTGGACACATATAAGCAAGTTGGGGGCCCTCTAATTATATTGAATCAAGTTTCTTGGCAAACATCTATAGTACAATTGAGGTTGTTTCCTTCAGGGCACTGTTTGGGAGAATCCTATTGGATCCAGAAAATTTGTTAGAGAGAGAACACGGGGTGGTATGATGAGGAGCTGGGGGGAGGAAGGGAGGGAGTGGGTGCAGGAGATGGATGGTCACAAGGCTCAATATCTGTGAGGAGAGAAAAAGACTTCAAGAGGACATTCCGCTAATAATCCTGCCTGGAGTGGACTATGACCCCTGCTCTCTCCCTCTGCATTGTGCCGCACCCTACCTTCTTTCTACTCCTTAGTCTCTCTTCCAGCATATCCTTCCAGTTCCAGAGGCATTTTACCAAATAGGCCCCTAAAAGTTATAAACACCATCATATTCTATAGTAACTTTTAAGCTTACACTTATTCTTAGTTTCCTGAACTTAGAAAACTCTAATTAACCGGTCAAAAAAAGCCTGCACCTAAATACATTCAATCAAAATTATTTTGTAGAACAAAAGAATTAACTGCTCCTGCATGTTTTGCCAAGTTCTGTTTTTGATGTCTCACTGCTATGAGGATCTCTGTTCTTTCTGCTCCTGACTTTTTGTTGGTATGGGTAGGATGGTTTTGCTTATAAATTTTCATGCAAGGATTTCTGTGATATGCCAACTGCTGGTTTGCTATGGATGCTAAGACATTATTTTCTCAATGAATATTCTAAAATGGCACCTTTAGATTTTGCATCTGGTTGTTAATGTCTACAATAATGGTATTTCATGATTATATGATATCATGGTGTTCCATATGACCAGTGTTCAGATTGTTGAGTTGGTACTAGGACCTAAAGTTAGCATCATTGTAATATGGATCATGGATTAGTTAGATTAAAATGATTTTTTTTAAAAAAATTAATGTAAAAACAAAAGCAGTGATTGTTTTGATTTCTTTTTTTTTCCTTCTCATACTTTTGTGACAATTATTAACATTTTTGTGATCCCAGTTGTCTTTTGTTCTCTCCCTTTTTTTTTTGAAAATATAAAATCATGAAATTAATAAGATTATTACTGTCTAACTCAGTCCTACTTTTCTGGAGAAAATCTAAATGACCCACTCTGCACTACAAATGGGAGGAAACCTATGAGTTAACACTTCCTAAGAGGTGATTTAGTAGTGGAGTAGCGGACGGAGTCAGATATAATTAACTGACAAAGGAATGGATGATCTATTTTGCTGGGGAATCTCCAATCTCAGAAAACATTAAGTTTGGTTTTGAAGGACTTCAAGAACTGCTCAACCATGAATTGTGGAAATGGCTGTCCAATGAAGATCATTTCCTGGGTAATTTTATTTTTTGGAAGATACTGTAAAGATTTTATAATAATCCATGAAATTTTAATTATTGCCACCATCTAAAGATGGCAATTTACTTGATTTTTTTTGGTTTCTAGTATGATCATTGCTTCAACAACAGCTTACTTATTTCATGAGCAGCAGTTACTTTTTTTAAGTAGAAATTTCAGTACACAATGCTCATTAGATTGTTCTTTTTCAGGGATCAATTGGAATGCGTAAATCTGATGGATTTGGAAATGGTAATCCTTCCAATAGGCATCATCCACTGCACCCTCATAAACATGGTCCCAAGCGTATTGCCCCTGCAAATGGTGTGCCACCATTTCCTGTGCCCAGGCCTTACCACCAACAACCAGGTCAACCAATTTTATGCCCTATTATACCACCTCCCCCACTGATGGTTCATGAGTATGCCTATCAGCCTTGCCCTGCACCATTTCCTAATGGTGAACGTCATATTGTAAAGTCTGGATGTGAAACTCCCCTGCCAGCTTTTATTCCAACTGCTCATGCTGGAGGAAATGATGGTGGCAGAAATTTACATCTACCACCCCGAGGAGATCCAAATGCTTGGCGCCCCAATGCCAGCAATTTTGGCAGCAGACCACATAATGGTCATGAGCCTAGTAACCATTTCAACCAGGCATGGCGTAATCAACGGGCTTTGAATCCAAGAGATAGCATAAATATGCCACGTGGTATTGGACCCAGGACTTTCATCAGGCCTGTTCCACAGTTTTTTGGTCCAGGGTTTTTTAGTGGACCTGGTTATCCTGGTACTGTCTTTAACTCAAGTGTTATGAATTCCATTTATGACTTGAGTTTATTCTTGGAATCTTCTCCGGTTCTCACTTATCATAAATTAACAATGCTCCAAATGCAGGTCCTGCTCCTCCCATGTATTATGTTTCTGCTGCTCCTCTGGAAATGATAAGGGGTCCTCGTTTTGTTTCCCATCTTCCCTCTCCTCCGTTTCCTGTTCTGACATCAGAGGCACAGGCCTTGAGAGATAACATAGGAAAAGAAATTGAGTACCCTGTTCTGACATCAGAGGCTCAAGCCTTGAGAGATAACGTAGTAAAACAAATCGAGTACTATTTCAGGTAAGTGATTGTAAAGTTATGCTCCATTGATCCTTTAAGCATAGATGTATTTAGTTATTGCATTTTTTAATGCATAACTATCACAAGGAGCCAACATATTCATTTTGCAATTCTGGGTTCTCTCAGACACCGGCATGCACAATGTTTGTCTGCATCCGTAATTTAGTTGGTTATTTAGCATATGTGTACGTTAAATTCGTTCAAACAGTCCAGTTTTATCAATGGAAATGAAATAAGCAGAATGAAATATTTGTCATTTCACATGCAAGTGATTTGTATAGTCCAATATGATAGATAGATAGATAGATGATCGATAGATAGATTCGTATATAGACGTACATGTATACATACATATGTATGCATATGCACATGTATTCCTCACTGTTTTAGCTATAACAATAATCATCCTTATTGCAGTGACAAGAATTTGCAGCAGGACCATTACTTGATATCTTTACTGGATGAACAAGGATGGGTTTCGATAAATAAAATTGCAGACTTTAATAGGGTATGCTTTATCTTGATGCTGGTTGTTTTTTTGGAGTGAAATAGTCATTGGTTTTTTTTTTTCATTTTATAATGGATATCTATTTGATATTGGTTGAGAAAGAATAACACTTTCTTGATGATTTCTATGTTTGACTTAACAGGTTAAAAAAATGACAACAAACATATCCTTGATTCTGGATGCTTTGAAGAGTTCAAGTTTGATAGAAGTTCAGGTTATCATCTCTTTCCAATTGTTGGCTAATGTGCCATTCCTTTTTTTTTTTTAATGCTTGTGTCATCTTGTGCAAGTTAGATTCAAATGTTATTTCCCATTCTATAGTTTATGGCACAATTTTTTTAAAAGAAAATATCAATATGTAGGAGGGCATGATAAGAAGGCGAAATGACTGGTCGAGGTGGATTCCAGCATCAGCTCAGCAGGCTGTCTCAACAAAATCTCAGTCTACAGTGGCTGGATCTCCTATTGGCATAGAAAAAAATGACACTAATGGTAGTTTTAACAGTGGCTTCTTTCACGAGAATGATGGTGGCCAAACTACATGTAAAGATAAAGATGAGTGTTTGTCTTATTTGAATGATCATTCTAAGGCAGAAGTGAAGGATAGCATGGATTGTAACATGGTGAAGGTGTTAACTGATGGTGAATCATTAGCATGCAATGGAGATTGCGAGGAAAGGAGCAAAGAATTAGCTTCTGGACCATTTTTGGAAACTAAAGGAGAACGTTGCGGTGAATGTAGCTGCGTGTTAGACAAGGATTCTGTCAGCAGCATTTCTGGTGTTGATATTTCTGTTAGCTCTGAAAGTTCACTGGAAAAAACCGGTCCTTTCAGTAGTAGGGATCCTGACCTTCAGAAAGTAAACATGAAGTCAAATATGAGACCTAACATATCAGGTCTAGGAGGTTTCTCTAATGGTTTTGTGAAGAATGAATCTCGCAGCTTTGTTGGGGAACAAAGCACATTCATGCTTGATGAAGAACTGGAATTGGAAAGGACAACAAGCCAAAAAGACCATCTCTTGTCAAACAGAAGGTATTAAAATGATGCTTTTACTTTGTTATCCCTTGGGCCATATGGTTATTATGTTCTAAATTCATTGAATTTACCTGCAATCCTGTTGACTGCTCTGAATTCACAAATATAGAAATAATTAGGAGTTCAAGATAGATCTGAAGATATTTGCATGTTATTTGACTGCGGCTAAATCATTGCATCTATTAAATGAAAGTAGTGTTTTGCTTTCAAATATCTAGTCTTCTCAAGCACATTCTTGATTGCTGTGTGTTTGGCAGATGCAAGTATTTTTCTTAAACATATCATTCTTATTAGCTGCTAAGCAACTTGACTAGGGAAAGCTTGTTGCATAGCATTATAGTTGGCTGATGTTAACCAATTTTTTATTATAGAGCTAGGAAGATAATGAGGCCTACTCGACATCTTGATTAAATTATAAAAATACTATCAACACCCAATGGACTAGATTATTTCAAAAAAATACCTGCTCTGCCGATTAACTCAAAAAAGCTTAAATTCTAACAAGAACAGGATTATAGCTCATCAAAAAATCAGCCTTGACACAGGGTTAAAGTATTTTTACTGTAATGGTAGTTCATGAGATGATATAGGTTTTTGGTCTTGGTGCATCACATATGCATTTGCTTAATAAACAAAGATTATTTCAATCAGTAGGTAAGTTGATACATAAACACTCCCATTTTTGTCTGCCATCATTTTGTTTTCTGGTTTAAAACTAATGATTAATGAGCTGAGAATTGCTGGAAGAAGAGATGGTGAATTAGCTTGTCTTACGTAACCGTAGATGGTTACTATAGATGGATTGGAATTGTTGGTTGATAATTAATAAAAGTATATATAAGAGGTTCATCGCAACTGTCGTTTATTCATCTAATGGCTAAGATGACACACTAACCTTTTAATTTTTAAGGATGTCTAGGACAGACACCACTGGCCCTAACCTAAAGTCAAACTGTGCCTCTTGAGTGGTCCCTTTCCTCTCTTCCCTCTTTATCTCCTTCTGTCATAGTTGCCATTTCCTTGTCTAGCATTGAATTCTCCTTTGTTTTGCTGTGTCTGGTGGTATTTGCTCATCCATGGGATGATTGCTAAATCTGATCCTTTTTTCGAGCATATCTAGAGATAGAAATCCCTTTTCTTTTTTTCTTTTTCTAGAGCTTTTATTCGACTTATTAATTCATTGTTCAAGTTGTATTTTTTTTGTTCATTGGTATAAACCCAAAAATTATACAGGTCTCCATGGGATAATTTCTTTGTCGTGTACAAAGACATTTTTCGTTCTATCATTTCCGAAAAAGTCGATAAACTAGGTGGATATGTAAAAGATATTTTTTATTTCCCATTACTTGGACATGTATAAAAAAAATATTGTGACATTTCATTTCGTACAGCATTTTCAAACCGATCATTTTTTATATATCGCAATGGACAATTCCATCGTTTATAATCAAAAAGAAAAGTCACAAGAGGTTTTTCAAACCAGAAATAAGTCTTTTCATTTTTCTCTTCTTTAAGTCTTCCCAATTCCCAATTATCTTGATACCTATCAAGATAAGAATCTTGGCTATCTTTATAGTATGTCTCTTTAAAGTGAAAGTGGAATTCCCCCTTTGTTTTTTCCTTTCCATTCATTCGGATCTTTTCCGTTTCATCTATTTTTTCCGGATCTTCCTGTTCTTCCGAACAAAGGGGAGGGGCTTCTTCGGCGGATCCCTCTTGTTCCTGTTTAGTCTCCTTCGTTTCGGAAGTTGTTTCTACATCGCTTTCTTCCTCACTTTCTCCCCTTTCTTTCGTTTCTGAGGTTTCTTTCAGTTTCTTAGTGACAATAGGTGACGGCATTCTGCCTAAATAGTAGACACATGTGATAAATAAGAGAATACTAAAGATTCGAGCCATAGAATTTCTCAATTCTGACACAAGGTACTTATTAGATCGAATAGAATGATTTTGCCGTATCCAGAATAATACCAATCCAACCCATTTCATGAATAAAATGTGACCAATTAACCAATCAACAAAACTACTTGTTACAAATAACATCTTGTTGTTGCATCGAAACATATAAATGTTGACTAATCTGGCTAACGTTGAACTTGGTAAAATGAAATGGTTGAATAATTGAAAAATTAGATTATTCAAAGAATACACATTGAATCTTTGAGATTACGCATTGAATTTCGGTAGTAGATCCATAATAAAAAAGTTTTTGTGATTGTTCCGGAAGAAATGAAACAATAGATACGGTAGAACTAGGACAAGTTATTGTATGAGGTCTACCCAATGCTAGATGCAGAGGCACATAATAGATCGATATGAACATCATGAGTCGTCCCGTAATAAAACCGGTTGTTGCCGATACCTCCTTCTCGGTTCCTTCTTCCATAACCCGAGCTCGGAGAAGGAAGAGAGAAGAGGGCCCTATGGAGAATGTGGTCAGAAATCCATAATAGAGTCCGACCACAACGACCGAATTTATTATCTTCATGCATAAGGATAAGAGATTACCTAGTAGAAAAGATTTCAAAAGCATCACAAACTTTCCCTTTTCTTTTTTTCTATTGCAATTTCTTGATTATTATATGATGATTTCTTAACTTTCCATATATAGAAATAGATAGACTATAAACGATATCTCTTATGTCAATGACACCAAATGGATATTAAATGAATGGAATTGGGATATACATAGAATATAATGAAATAGAGCCACTTTGAGGTTCCCTATGAAATGAGGCATGGAACGGAGCCACTACGAAGAAGTTCCGGGAGTTACGAAGGAAGCTTCGAACCCATATTGTTCATGGGTTGAGAACGGGAGTTGAACTCTATGAGGTCGAATCTTCCGTTGTTCCTCAATAGCTCAGTGGTAGAGCGGTTGGCTGTTAACTGACTGGTCGTAGGTTCGAATCCTACTTGGGGAGATTTGATTCATTCTTAATTCCTTTGTCTTTGACTTATATACCTCGAGTTTCTCCTCAATCCATGTGAATCCCATATTTGTCAATTCCTTCACATCAGCCAATGGAATTCTAGAGCTCTTCTGTTGCTTCTCTTGTAGTTTGGCATCTATCTCTCATTTCTTGCTGCATCTCCACTGTGGTCACCTCAGGCTCGGCCAGTTTCCCTTCTCCTAAACCTGTTGACCATCATTCCCCAAATCACGCTGATCTTCAGCTATTTGGGATTATCTTAGTTGAGCTTGAGCTGGGTATTTGCAGCTTGTCTCAAGCTCATGCATGGTCCAGCTCAGCTAGATAATCATTGGGACAAGCTCTAGCTGAACCCAATTCACTTGAGCTCAGCTCATTTACACCTAATTAACTTGGCTTTAATGGAATTATAAGACATTGACATTTCATTAAGCTACTTAATAAGCAAGTATTTAAACAATGTCTGAAGAGATAATTTGAAGGACACGAGGGGTCCTTGTGGGTAGAAAATAATGTCACAGTAGTGGTTGGTTGTGAAGGTGGCATCTAATAGGTTGAGTATAGAAGGAAGCAAATGGCATTCATTTCTCATTTTCTGTCACAAAGTCTAAGCAGTTTTTCAAATTCCCAAGACTTCTATGACAGCACTTAAATGGAGTCTGGATGATACAAGAATAGGTTCTTCACATGTCTTAAATGTGTCAATTTGGCATAGATGTGACATGACACTATGTAAATTTTTTTGAACCATACATTTTTGTTGGGAACCCTTCAGTTCCCTGCTGTTTTGTTCACACATGCACTTCCCTAACGTTCTAAAAGAGTAACCTTTTCCAATCTTAGCTTCTAGTACTTCTTAGGTTATCACTTCAGTAATAGATGCCACAGGGAAAGAGATTATGGACATGAAGGCAGAACACTAGAGAGCATTGTATTAAGGTAAGGCTCCACCTTTTTGGCCAACCTTGATGTAGCATGAAGAGTGAAGAGCGGTTTGATGGTACCAAACTCAAAGATCAAACACACAAATTGAAGGTAATTTGGATTAGAGTTCTCTTCATTCGATGAAGTTCACTTCAAAAATTATTTTATTAATATGTCAAAAAAGCTGCCTTTATACTATATATTAGAGGCATATATAGACCATGACTCCTAACCTAATTTGGGTATTAAACGTGGTGCAGAATCACACTAATAATAGGACTCGGTAATAAGGAAATGTGCTAGAGTTATTCAAGCACAAAAATAGAAACTTAGTTAAAATTTGAGATTGTCTCCAGTGGAAAATTTATAAAAAAATTTGGCGAGATCTCTCTGTTTGTCGAAGCCTTCATCGGTAAATTTGCTAGCTCCTACGAAACTTGTCATGGTCTACTTGGTCATAGTATTTTCTTGTGATGCATCAAGCCTCTCTCTTCTTGAGTCTAACTTGCAATCTAGATCTCTTCAAGACTATTGAGAGTAACGAGGACTCTCACAAATTTATTATTTAGAATCAAGGTATGCCAAACCATACCGAACCGTTCGGTATGAAGCGTAACAAACCGTACCTGTGCAAAACCGATATGGTTCTCCATTTTGAAATGGTACGAAATCGGTACCATCTTGAACCATCCTATTTAGCCTTAAACCACCCTATACCACCCTCATATTGACCTCATACCGGACTGAACCACCCAGTTTGGCTTGGTTCGAGGTGGTTTATGGGTTGAAACCTTTCAGTTCACCTCATCAGTTCGTCGGTTCGGTACAGGGTGACTGGTACACTATCGATTCGGTATGTATTCCTTGTACCGAACCATATCGATCTAGTACCGAAACGGTACTGGTTCTCGGTATGGTGAACTTTGTTTAGAATGTCTTTTTTGACATGGCAAGATCTTTGGCTAGTAAAATTAAAGCACTCTTTTTTACAATTCATTCTCAAGTATAAAAATATTGAAAACCAAAAGAAATTAAGGTGTTCAATCTAATTTGAGATGGCTTCTCCAAAGATAAGGTTATTAGCAAATTAAAGAACTATTTTATAACACTATAATGCTGTCATCATTAATGCCATTGTCAAAGCAAGTTTAATTCTATTTTGCAACATAAATGGTGAAAGAGGTCATCATATTTAAGGCCTTCACAACTTTTGAAAAGCTCATAAACCATCATAAAGGAAGATAGAAAACTTGAAAGTGGATTTACCAGTGAATCCATTTAATCAATGGAGGTCTAAGACCAAAGAGGAGATAAAATCCATCCCAAGTCTCGACGAGACATCCATGAGACATCAGGATAGGTGTTGTCCTAAATGTTAGGAGGAAGTGTCTCTAGCTCCCACCATTGTCCCAGCATCCGAATCAGCACATCTTGAAACATCACCCATTATAAATGTTGGGATGGGACAGGATGGCAACATATCCTATTCTATGAAAAATTCAGAATGGTCCTGTCGCATAGGATTTAAAACCTTACATAAACCCCTATTTAGAGTTTAACATTAGATGACTTAAAGTCTCTTTCAATCATTCAGATATAATCTCATGGCTCAGAGCACTCTTTTTTAGATATATCTGCAAGGAATGCTGTTGCTTGTGATTAACTTGTTCTTCAGACACTTAACAAAACCTCATACCTAGCACCTTTGCTATCATATTATGAAAGCAGTAATCTGTGTATCATGATAATGTTACTGATGAATGTGATTGTATATCTGAAGGTTGCATTGATTCTTATGGGGCAAAATTTTAAAGTCTGTTAATTTCATGGATGCACTAGCTCACCACTACATTTCTAGATGCAAAAAGTCCTGCTTTTGTAGGAATACCAGAATATATTTTTTTGTAGGAAAGCCAGCTGTTATTAAGCCACAAAAATATCTATTTATAGCATTGAATAAAACAAATTTCAGGTGAGCTGTAGAAAGAGTGTCCATGGGAGTGGATTTGGGTGCAGGACTAGGGAATTTATCTGGTGCTTGATATGAATCATGATTTCTGAAATAGTATTAAAAGTAACAAAGGAATTTATCTGCTGCTTGTATAAATGTTTAATATATAGTTTGAAAATGACAAAACAATAAATGTCATAATTCATCGATATCATATTGACCTTGATAAAAATACTACAATAAAGAAATTGTTTTTTTTGTTGAGAAGAGTATGTGCATCTTGAAGTGGCTACATAGTATATTTGATGGCTATCAAAAAGGGAAAATATGTCATATAGATACTTCCAGTGGAAGGAAACTCAGACTTGGTGCTATTTATGGTTGCTGGATAGTTGTTTCTGGAGCCTTTTCATTCAAAACTTTGTTCTTGGTTGGATGTCTTATCAAGTTCTCATTATTCATGGATTGGTTGTTGGTGGTTAATTGGCATCCTATCAATTCTCATCTGGAGGCACTTAGACCATGGACTTAAATCTTTGTGGGACAGCAGGGAGCCTCACCATCCTGACTGTTGCGTCAGGGCATTGTCCCAGGTGTTGGGACAGGACTGGTATCGGATGGAGACTTCGACAGGATGGGACATCTGCCATACTAAGTGACAGGATGCAGCACGTCCTGTTCCACTAAAAAAATTAGGACAATGCTGTCCCACTTGATTTGAATCCTTGGCTTGGACACTGAATTTCAAAGACATTCTGTGAGCTCATTGACAACTGTTAGTGCAAATCACTCATTATCATCTTTAAATGCTAGTGGCAGGAATGACAATTACAAGGAGGAACTTTCTATATATTGCTTGTAAAAATTGTCATTTCATTTGATCCCATCTATTTAAGAAGAAAATCTATTATGGTTTGCCAATGTTTTTTGTTACTTACAAGATTCTTTTGTTCTTACAAATAATGTTATCTAAGCAGGATTGATGATGAGGAGGATGAGATGGATGTAAATGACCAAGATGTGCACAAACTTATAATTGTTACCCAAGTAAGGTTATGCTATGGTTCTGGACTTCCATTGCTTTCCCCTGGATTTATTAACTATTTCTTTTCAATGGACTTGCATTTGGAGAATAAATCAACTATAATTTCTAGATGAGTGGAATATTGTACATATCCAATAATATATTGTACTAGACTTAATATTGTCAATCCATGTTATTAGTTACATTTTTTTTTGGTATAATAATTTGTTTTATCTAACATCTGATTATTCATGTTTGGGCTTCCATTGGGAAAAATATATGGTCATGATTTCCTAAATTATGTTGTTTGTCCGGCAAGATAATAAAAATTATATATGAGTGAAAAGCTTGTTGATGTGACCAATTAGGGATGGCCTAAAAAGCATGGAAAGACGTAAACTGAAGGAAAAACCTAGGGTTTAGGCTCTGCTTTAAACTTGCTGTCCAGTTTCAGGAAAGAGGACAGAACATTTCCAAATTAAAGAGTGCTGTCTAAAAAAAGCTGAAATAATTATGCGGTAATTATTAGAGGTTCCTAATGGATAATAGAATCCTAATAAACTTTTGTGGCAATCTTTAATAGCTCCAATATTTAATCGAGATAGAAATTCAGATAACGGTGATCTAGGATGCAAAATTCAAGAACAGGAACAAGCGGAGTTCAAGAATAATAGCAACAGAATTCAAAAACAAGATTTAATCTTGATCTCAAATACCAAGCAATTTAAACTAAACTAAATCAGGTCTGCCAGATGCACTACATGTAACAATCAAGATCATTTGCAGGTGAAAAAGTACCAAATCAGTTTGCAGCAATAACAGCGAGATTAAGAAAGAAGAATGGAATCAAAGGAAAGAAAAATAGATAGAGAAAGAAAGATAGTTTAATAGAAGAGAAGAAAAGAGACAAAGGGGAGTAGCTTCGCTGGACCAGTGTCATACTTTTGGACACCTAAAGCAGCCCCTTAAATAACTAACAGACCTCCAGCAACTTACTAGTTCGAGTCTTAACATTCATACTCTTTGACTAGTTTTTAAATGCTGTGACGTGGGGTTGTCCCACTTTTTCCAAATGAGCATCTTAACGTTCAGGACTGTGGATGTCCCATCCCATTCTGATCCATTTTCAACCTTGCCCTGTCCCAACACTGATGCCCCATCCTGAGTCCTGACACTCAGGTTGATGGGATGCCCCCACTATCCCACCAGTATTCAAAATGTTGCAGTTAACCAAACACTAAGATTTCCAGTTCAGCCAGGATGACAGTGATCACTGTTCATACTATAGTGATGCATGAAATGTAGTAAACCCTAATTAACTTCAAAACTGATCTGAAAGCAGCATTCTAAAATGTAAAAATGGTACTCAATTAGTAATAAATGTGGGCCATTGGATGAAATTCCAGCTGCCTGTTGCTTTGTAAACATTTCTTGCAGCGGGGTGAGTCCCTAAGATATGTTGATTACTGTTCTTGATATGATTCTTGTAACCATTACATCCTGCTTCAAGTCTTCGCAGCTGGTCTTCAATGACCACTGCTCATCTAATACAGTATTGAAGTGAAATTTTTTGGAACTTTTTGCAGCCAAAAGAGTTTCTATTAGTGAGGCGGGGCTCTGAATTTGAGAAAGGTCCTGCATTTTTTTCCTTATAATTGTGTGCCAAGAAATGTTTAGTGGACTAGGAGGTTAAGGCAACTGGTTTTACTTTTGGTTTTGCATATACACACTATTTTGGGTATAGATCAATTAATTATTATTATAAGTTCAAGCCATGACTTCAATATTACCTTCAAGAGAATCTTGCTATGCATTAAACAGTTTCAAGGTTCATTGAGAAGGGGAACCATATAAATGAGAGTTGAGAAGGATCAGTTCACATACCTTTTGGCTTTAGACCTTCTCCAGAATTTTGTCCTACTCTTTTTTCTAGTTTTGGTGTTCTTCATGTCTTCAAACATTGCTTATGCTAGTCTATGGCTAGCATTTGTTTTATTTGTCTTGCTACACCTTGTGGCTTATCTCCTCTGTCTGCTTGAATCAAATACCTCAAATGGAACCAAGTTAACGAAGAAAATTTTATTGCTAAGTGCTTCAAAGGTTAAAGCCAAAACAATCGACAACACTTCTGAAAGATTAACTGATAAGGAATATGGATTAGTCGTCCAAAAGAAGTTCCACCGACAGCTTATAAATAAGTATGTTATTCTTTAACACGTAGCAGTCGTGAAGGGCAGAAAATATTAGTTGTTAGCATGATTAAATGGGTTGGATCCAGTCTGAGTTCAGGTTAGTCTTTTACTTTCTGGGTGGATTTTGTTTGGATACATGATTAGATGATACAGAAATTCTAACATCGTTGTTTTTGTAGATATTTCTTATCCAATAATCTTTACTATAGACTTAAATATCCTTATAATGGCAAGTTATCAATTTAATAACTAGAATATCATATTTGTGAATGATCTCAATGACTCTATGTTGTTTCCACTTGATAGGAGACTAATGGTTCCGGGCTATCATCCAAGTTCTAGATTCTAGTTATCTTGTGTCTAAACTTGTCCCAAAAAAGGCCTAAACTGGAAAGACAGGGTATAATATTTTAGCATAAAAATAATGACATTAATGAAGATCTTGCTGGTTTACATCACATATCTATGGAGTTACGCATGCAACTTATGATTGGAATTATCAGGTAATCCATTTGGATGTTGGCATATCCAAACGATATCCAATGATCTTATTGGTTAGGTTTTAGTGTTCAATGATTCTATCAGGTTGTCAGATTAGACCATTACAGACGTAGTTGTTAGAGTTTTTCCGATGAAAATTCACCTTATTATTTTGGCATAGGACTTATTGACGTATTGGAACTTGTCCTTTGAATTTCTCCATGGGGACGAAAGTTGGTTGGGTTAACCCACATCTAATTCTAACATCTGAGAGATCCACATCTTGATTTAAATGAATGATTTGATGTGATTTTTCATGTGCTAAATTCAGCAAAATCAAATAACAATAACCATTAAGCCATGTTCGAAGTACTTGGGTAGCCTAAAATCTGATCTGAACTTGGACAATAAAATGGTCAAGTGTGGCCATATAGGTCTAAATTCTATACTTAATAATTTAGATTACAAATTAGGCTGTTCATGTAGGCAAAAGCATTATTGGTGTGGATGTTAATATTTTATAAAAAATATTGTGCTTTGAAACCAAAAAAGAAATTCAGATGGTAGATATTAAAATACATCAAAGTTCGTTATATCGGGAATCGGTACCGAATCAATACAGTTCGATGCAGTATGCCCTGTACCGAACCGGTGGTGCACCGGTTGAGTGGATTAAGGGACCTTGAGCCACGAATTGCCCCAAATCAGGCCAAACCAAGCTATTGGGTTCAGTTAAGTACATCGATTCAAGGTTTGTTCGGGATGGTTCGTCCTCTATACCAAACCAAGAGGCCGAATCACCTCAGTTCAGAGTAAGTTTAGTAGAACTTGGCAGTTCAGTTCATCCTAAACTGTTCCAGTTTTAGGCCAGTTCGGTTCCTCCCAAATCATCTAATTTAGGATCGTTCGGCATACAGTGATATACATATTAGTTATTATCTGGAGCAACATGATTGCTGAAAGGTTGTATGTGCTAAAGATTATTTTTATGTAAAATTTTAGTATGCCAGGTAGTACATCGAACTTTGTGTGAAATTTGCTGAAATTCTTAAATCCTGGCTACAATTATATCTTACAAAAAACTTTACCATTCCTGGAAGTCAATTGAACTAAAACTAAAATGAAAGGGTCAACTGATTGATCAACCAAAACCAATTCAGCCTCCTAGAAGACTTTAAACCTGTGATGAATGCCAACTTATTTTGTAATTAGACTAGGATCTTTAGGTTACCAATGTTCCTGATCATGTATCAATTTGATGCTAGGTTCACATCACAACTAATTGTTTTGCAAGAGGCATTGGATACAGCTCTAGAGCATTCTATGGGTTTGGTGCATAAACAGAAGAGGTTGCACCAGTGAAATTTAGTGGACAGTGTCTTCTAAACGATTGTAGAAGTGTCTTCTAGACAATTGTCCTTTCTGGCCTTTGTATCAAGCACTTCAACCCTTGAAAGATTGGGGTATAAGTTGGAAAGAAGTTGCACTAGAGAACTAATTATGTTGATGCCATGCTTTGAATGGGAGATGACTGTTTTTATTTTATCTTTATATTCCTTTTGAAGGCTGAGGACAGGCCGTGGCATGACAATAAGGTCACTCCATTGTGATCTGGGTACCATGGGTTCAAAACATGGAAATAGCCTCTTCGCATGCGAGGATAAGCCTGCATATATCTAACCCTCTCCAGACCTATAGCGGTAGGAGCCTTGTAAGACAACCTAATTTCCTTTTGAAGGCTACTTTTTTCCATTTCATAAATTGACCTTAGGAGGAAAGTGGTTGGCCATGAAGGCTGATGGTTCACAGAAAGAAATCCTTGGCCTTGAAGTAGCTACCTAGTATATATACCATCACATTAAAGGAGATGCTAAAGTTCTCCAGATATAGAATAGAATCTCTAGCTGTTAACAAATTCAACCTTTTATTATTCAATAAGCAATCAAATATAGAATAGAATCTCTAACTGTTATTCTACTATTGTAACAAATTCCTTTGCTTGACCACTCATTATTCGTATACATGTGATTAAGAATTAAAATACTTGGCAAACATTGGCAAACACTGGAGCTATAGCATGTTAGGCAATGCAACACAGGCATCCTGCATGACAATACGGCACTGGCAAGATACGTTCTAGTCAGTGTCAACTGGCATGAATTGCACTATAATCCATTTATATGCATGGTTAATGAATGTATTTTGAAAATGTTGTATTGCTTTTCCAGTCTTTTGTCTCAGGTTTACTGGAAGCTTGCATTTTTGTCCTCCTGTATAAGTACAATTTCCCATAAATTAGTTTTTTTTTCCCAAAAAAGAGTGTTCCAGCTGTTCTCATATGGACTTTCTCATTGTTGCACATTCCTAAAAGAGGCTGCCAGTTATATAGTTGGTTAGTGCTGTTGCTTTTGATTTCTATGCTAGAACTGGTTGATTTCTAAAATTCAACTTTGATCCATCAACTTCTCTTAAAAGAGAGGAAACATTTAGTGTGGTGACATCATAGATGCAAATCTTCAACCTTTGTAGGCTTAATAATTTCTTATCCATCTGTATCGCTGAGTATATGTCTCTGAATTGATATGTGGATCCATTTTGTCTAATTTCTATATAGGGTATCAAGATAGATAAAGATGAAAGAACTGGCTCAAGGGAATCTGAACCTATCTCAAATGAGCTTGCAACTGCCATCAATGATGGCCTTTATTTTTATGAACAGGTAAATGCCTTCTTATTGCATACAAAAAAGTATTTATATGTGGACTTTGTTGACCTAGCATGAATATAATATCGTATGTGATGGTGCATCTTTATTTTATTAGATTTTTTTTTCAATTTGACAAATACATCTTTGAAAAACTACTTCTATCACCTTCTGAGCATCAGTAGTTCGAGTCCATCTAACAATCATGTTACTAGCAGGAGTTGCGAGCCAAACAATCTAGTAATCGAAGAAATAATTATGGAATGGAGATGAAAGATGGAGATTTTAAACCTTCCAGCCTTGGAAATTCATCTTTGAACCCTAAGGCAAATGCGAACAGTGCTGTAATTAATGGCCCAGAAGAGGCTGGATATGCTAATTCTCGAAGACGGCAAAATAAAGGCACTAGCAAGTCTCATTCCTCACATAAACAGCGGTTGTTTCCTGGCAATTTTAGAAGTCACGGCAACAGCCGTAACCGCAATGGAATTGTCTCAGAAAGCCCGCCAAGCATTTCAGTTGGCTTTTTCTTTGGGTCAACACCACCTGAAATTTATGGGTGGGTACTTCTCAGTTGTTCCAGTTGAATTAACACAGCTTGCTCTGGTTGTTTTACACCTTAACCCTGATCTGTTTTGTTTATCTTTTAAATTTACTGTTGCAGCCCAATGTCATCAAAATTGAGTGGGTCTCCTCGTGGTATTCTTTCTGGAAGCAGCCCACCTCTGGGATCAATGCCAAAACCTTTCCCACCTTTTCAGCATCCAAGCCATCAGCTTTTAGAAGAAAATGAGTTTAAGCAGCAAAAGTAGATGATTTTTTCTTTTTACTTTGAAATCCAAAATTTTATTTTCATAGCTTGTCCTCTCATCAAAATTTCCCTATGACTTCTTATTTTCACACTACATGAAGTCATTCTGATTCTGTTATTCCTTGATGAAGGTACCTGAAGTATCATAAGCGTTGTCTTAATGAACGCAAGAGATTAGGAATTGGTTGCAGTGAGGTATGATATAGCATAAAGGACTTCCATCAGATATTTCTGAAATGTTCAAAATTATTTCATGTCAAATATTTTAGTTTTGAAAATTTACAGGTTCTCATGAGAACTCTGATATGTAAAGTCGGTGTAACAAATTATCTATTATAATACCATGTGTTCCTTACTTCAGTCATTCTGATTATTATCCTCAATGTTTTCCTGACAATGTTGGATTTTATGGAAAGTTTCACCTGGGCGAATAATGTTATTTATTTCTCACTTATTAATCAATTTTATTGGTAGTATGCAACTCATTCCAATGGCATTTCTTTCTGTTGCTGATGTTTGTCCAACATGGTTTGACATTTATTTTTTGCAAATTTAGATCATCTTTCTTTTTATTTTTGTTAAAATTTAGTTTATCAAGATATTTCTGTCTCCTATCATTGGTAATAAGAAGTATGGCTTAGCTTTTTATCAAAATGCAGAGTCTCTATTCTTAATGTATGTGTTCTATGAAGCATGGTATTTTTTTTTATGTGGCAGGAAATGAACACACTTTATCGGTTTTGGTCATATTTTCTGAGAGACATGTTCAACCAATCAATGTATAATGAATTTTGTAAGCTAGCACTGGAAGATGCAGCTGCTAAATATAATTATGGGCTAGAGTGTCTTTTCAGATTTTACAGGTATTCATTTAGCAAGCCTCAGACCTTGGAAAAGATGCTGAAACTGAATGCTGATTTATTCTCTGTCTAAACATATGTTGGTTGATGTTCTTTAAATTTCATTACTTTCATTTTTCCAGTTATGGGTTGGAGAAGAATTTTACAAAGGACCTGTATGAAGACTTTGAACAGCTTACACTTGAATTTTACCACAAAGGCAATCTTTATGGTCTTGAAAAATACTGGTAATACTTATTGGTAATGCTAATCTGTTATACTTGTTTTATCATATTTCGGTCTCTCGATTAATTGTATATTTCTTCATACTTTCATTATGCTTGAACTTTAGATTTTAAGAAATGTTTCACATGAGCCATGAAGCAAACCTTTTCTTTTGCACTGGAAAAGTAACTCAGCTTGGCCCAGTTCATTGGTGTTCCAATTTATGTTTCAACCTGTGTAGTGGCTAAGATATGGAGATTACCTCATCCTCCACCGGATGTAATCTGATATTGCTTTTTGATATGTAGTAATTAGTACACAGATCTTATACCAAATTCTTGGGTCTGGTATTACCACAACCTTTTCAATTATGGTGCTGGGAATTGTATTTCAAATAGAGGTCTATTTTCAACATGCATACTAGGCCCATAAATCTGCGTCCTTTTTTCTTGTTTTGCAGCTTAGGAGATACTTCTGTCATCAGATGCTATGTGCTGAGTATCTTGTTGGCTACTTCTTCTTGTGCCACTGGTGGTTTTAGCTCTATATGTCACTGATTAGATGAAAGGATATAACCTGCTGCTATAATTCAGTACCATTCTTGTAATACTTGTTTGAACTTCAGTATTGAATGTTACTCGATTGGTTGCCATTATTCTCTGTTGTTATTTTATCTACTTGCTACTCGTCGTGTTATTGGATGTGCACTTTGAGCTCTTTTTTTATGATAACGTTTGGTACACAGATTGTAGTAATGTCAGCAAAATAGTGTTGGTAGAAAATTATGACCAGATAGTAGCATGAAACACCATTACCTCATCATTTTTTTTTTTTTTCTATTGACTATGAATTTTCTTATTCATATGGCAGGGCATTTCACCATTTTCGAGAGATGCGGGGCCATAGTCAGCCTCTAAAGAAGCACCCAGAGTTGGATAGACTACTTAGGGATGAATTTCAGAGCTTGGAAGATTTCAAGGCCAAGGAAAAGGTGGAGAAGGTGTCAGGGAAAGAATGCTGCAGTAGCAGCAGCAGAAATGGTGGCTCTAATGATTGAGAGAGGATCAACCAACTGTTAGTTATGGGTCCAGCGTCTGGGAGCACGAACCAAGCGACCGTAGATTAGTTTGAATTTTGGGTGTTTGATGACGCAATTTTGATTCGGCTATGAGGGTTCGGTGCAGGCTTTTCTGTTCAGATTTTGGGGTCCTCTGCCAGTAGTTAAAGGTGGCTGGGTCTGGAATTCTTTTTTCCCTCCATCCCGGATTTGTACATAAGGAATATAAATAATTACTGTATCTGGAATTGTGGAAATGACAAATAAGAGAGCTTGGAATTAGCCATGCTATAAAATTTTATGACATGAGTTTTCTTTCTTTTGTTTTTTCGAAGAAAATTATTGTTTGGTAAAATATCATGACTGAACCAGGGAAGAGGTGTAATTTGGATGTTACGTGGTACCATTCTATCAGTGGATACTTTGACAGGTTGTTCATGACCAAGCTCATCTCCTTGTTGGTGGTATGAGCGACTTTGTTTAGGAGCTTCAAAATATTCGAATAATGTATTGCCATTTAAGATGTTGATAGAGTTTTGTACTGGAATCGAGTGTATTCACCATTGATATCGAGTGCAGCTATTTGGTAGAAAGAAATGTGCAGTTGGACTCAGCTCACATGGATGGAAGAGGAAAGAAGCGTTTTGAGGATGGCAGGTTATTATTTGTTATTAGTTTTCTCCAGTCATAATTAAGATTTTTATTTTGTTATTGGTTGATAGGTATTTGAAGAGGCAAGCATCCCATGCATCCACATTGCATGTACAACAGATGCGTGGCTATCTGCATAGCTCTTCCAGATCTCTCGATGGGTGTGCGAAGGTAGAGTTACTGAAGGCTAGTTGCCTGGCAGGCCTTCCGGACTGCTGGTTGTGGTGTGGTGCCCCGAATAAGAAGCAACAAATCCAACAGAAAATCCAGTGACTGTTCTAAGCAGCGTCAAGCGTATTTTAGATCATATGTATCATAATTTAAAGAAATTTCGTGTCCGTTGATAGAGGTTGGGGGGATGGGGGACTTTTTTTCCTGAAATCCTAGTTCACTGTAACCTTTAATAAAAAAAATATATCTGATCAAGCGAATCAAGAATTTATGCAAGGACACTATATCCTTTGATAAAAAAATGTCTGATTAAGTGGATCAAGAATTTATGTAAGATGCTTGATGAGACTAATTAAGATGCCTTAGAATAGATACATCTTGCAGCATCAAAACACAAGATGTCTGGCAATTGATTAAGGAGAGCACAAACCTTGATCCAAAGGATACCTTCTAAATGGCATGCGATGGTAATGAGATTCATGAGAGATGATATGGCTTATTGAAGAAAGCTTTCGGGCATCCTTTAGTAGAGCACCTGTAAGAACAAAAGAAAAGCATGATGAGTGCTAAGGGTATCCCTGTGTGAGTGCTGAGGGTATCCCTGTGAAAGCTCTCAGATGCGCAAGTCAGTGAAGAAAGATAAAAATGGCTAAGAATCAACCTTGTAGCCATGCTCTCATTAGTAGAGAAAATAAAGAGTGAAAGATGAAGGAAAGATACGGAGAGAAAACTCTCATGAGAGGACGGATTTAAGTTCGTTGATCCGGTATGATAGAACTTGATGGTTTGATAGAGCTTGATCTACCATAGTGGAAAAGAGACCCACCCCTGACTAGAGTCAAGCTCTTCGTCCTTGATTGACTTTCGTATCTGGTGATAAGGCCAAGCAGCTTATTTAGATCGTGTGCGACATGCTTTATCATTATGGGTTTCCCTATGCCACGTACTTGTTGTCATAAACTACATTCTTTATAGGGAGTAATTGGCTCTATCGGCCTGTTGCAAAATGTATGCATCCTTGCTGGTAGGCCACGTATTGCCTACTGACCTGCTAGGCACAGGCTTCTGCCTTGAAAGTCGATAGCTGCTATAGAGCGAGCAGCCTTTCGTTGCTTTGTTGGGAACCTCACTAAAGCCAACTAGAGGCTAGTAAGTTATGTCTCATAACATGCCCCCCTCACTCCTAAGGTCAAGGCGACTAGTTCAGGCGAGAGAGTAGGCTTGGTACTATGAATATTGGTGTGTGGACTTTTCCATCTGAGGTAGGCTCATAGGTTCCTTATTCCTTGGGAGGTGTAGAATAATTAGAGGAGTTTGTAACAGACATTTTACCTCACTCTAACCTAAGATGAGATATATGTTCTAGAATTAAGAGCCCTTCAGGTGGGTTAGCTTTGCCCAAATCATCCTAATCTTGGTGTCGATTTGCTAGACTTAGTGTCCAAAAGCATGGGGACATCAGGTTTCCCTTTTTCAATTTTTTTTGTATTAGGATGAATCGACACGTGGGCCCTTCAGTTGTTGCAGTGGGGTCATAACATCATAATGGTGCCTCCTCAATCTTCAAGTATGGTATCTGCTTAATAATTGTGCTGCATTCAATGCTCCTAAGTTTGCATCGCTTGTCAGTGCACTTAATCGAGCTTAATCTTTGTGTGCTCTTACCTTGTCCTATAGGATTGTGATGCGTGTGGTTGAAGAGAGCTTATTTGTCTATTCAATCCATTAATTCGCAGCCATTCGGGCTCTAGTAAGGCAGATTATTCTCTTTTCCTTATTCTTGGCTTCTTTCAATTTAGCACTTAAACCCTTACCCTAGATTATCTATTCTCTTTTCTTTTTGGTGTCCACTTTGGCCTAGGTATGTTTCTATTCTCTTTATCATGGAGTCTCCTTATCATCCATTTAGGACCTTGGACAAGTAGTCCTTGATTTTCAGTGATCGCCTTAGGAAGCTTAGAGACCTATATAGGGTTCCACTGGAGGTAATCCTCAAGGCTTCTTTAGGGTAGGCTCTAACTTGTGATCCTTCCATTGGTTTCCTGAGCATCTAAAATGCAATAGCTGCTAACCTTGAACTTTCCATTCAGGAGCTTCTTCTAGATGTTTATCAGGAGTTTAGGATTTCTCCATCTTAGTTAATCTTGAACTCTTGACACCTCTTGGTGGGGTATATTGGCTTACCAAGGCACTAGAGGTATGAGTTGCTTTACCCTTCCATCCTTCGTTCTTTCTTTCTTCTGAAGCACCACTCAAACGGTCAAGGGTGATATTACCTTAGTTTTAAGAAAGGTTTTTTCTTTTCTTTTGAGCTCCCATCTTTCTACAGGTAGAAGAATAAGTTCTTTTTTGCCTCATGGCTTGGATTATACCATGTCTATCAAGGCTAGTTGGAACCATCGCAGAGTCAAGCCCAGCCACTCCACCTTAGTGTTAAGGAAAGGAAGGTGGTCTTAACCTTGCATAGATACAACCATTATGAGATTCTTGATCTCTTCGAGGAGTCAAGTTTAAGACAAATAGTTTTGGTTGATCCTTTATTTGAAGGATCTTTACATGCAGGGGAGACCCAAAGTATAAGTCTATAGTTTCAATCATTGATTACTAGCTCTTACTTCAGTATGGTACTGACTACTAGATTTTTTCTTGTAAAGATGACTATCTCCACTTTCTCATGGCAAAAGATCGAAGAGCACATTGCGGTGAGGAAGCGGCTAAGGTGAGAGCCCATTGGAGAAGGGCCAACTAAAGAGACTAAGGGCATTTCTTAGAGCTTCTGAAGCAATCTCACTCTTCCTAAGTTAGTCCCACCTCCTTACACAAAAGATTTGATTCCTATCGAAGCCTCAGGCCCTCTTACTTTAACTCATGGCTAATCGACTTCATCCACTCTGGCTCTAATGACCCAAGTTCATCAAGCGGGCTTGTACTCTTCCTCTCCTACTTCAATGATTTAGGATCCCACCATGGGCTCATTCCACACTCCTTGCTCCAAGTCAGGTGGTTCCCTCCTAGGACTCATCTACATCATTAGGGTCCAAGAGAAAATTTGCATGCCAAAGACTTGTGACCTATCAACTTACTCAGAAAGTCATGCTACCATCAAATTGGAAGTCTCTCAAGGGCCTCAGAAATTGGGACTTGGTGAAGCTTACCTTTTTATCATATATCTAGTTTATGCAGCACATGCAAGTCTTCTCAAAGAAGCTCCTTCAGGCCAACTCTCACTTCATTGGGATCTTGCATAAGGTAGAGGAGTGGAAGAGGAGCATGGAAACCTCTCATGCCATGGTAGACAAAGCAAGGGAAGAGTCTAAGATCCGCGTGAAGGGACTTGAGGTCAAGGTTGAAAGAGCATCAGTGCAGCTAACTGAGACTAACACATGCAAAGTTAGGCCAAGGTAAAGGTGGTCTAGGTGGAGAGGAGGGCGATGGAGCAGGAATTAAGGATCCATGTGTCTGAGGCTGAGGTGGCAAAGCTACAAGCAAAGGTTAAGGTAGTCGAGGCCGAGGCAACAACAGCAAAGGTGGCCCTAGTAGAGGAGCGATGGTTCTTCACTGAGTGGAGTGCAAAGAAGATAGTGGAAGAGTTTAAGGCATTGGCCAAGTTTAGATCAATTCTGCTAGACTGGTCACCCAAAGCCTACTTCAATATCAGGAGGGATACCATTGCAGAGATCTTAGCTAAGTATCCTAGCTATTTCTCCTTCGTAAACCTGGCCAAGGAAGCCAAGGAGGAAGGCGATGACGACACTCCAATCATTGTTGGAGGATCTATTCTAATTAATCGAAGGTGCTATGGAAGTTGCTGCTTCATCCTTGACTGACATCGTTACAGTAGCTACTAGTCACTCAGTGGATTTGCCAATCATGGTTCCAACTACAGGGTCAGGACTAGCTAAGGATACATTTCATCCAATAATCAAGATGGTAAATGATAATAAGGAGGAGGAGGAGACTCTGCAGCTGTCTCAAAGGCCAACAATACCTCTCAGTGCTAGCTCCCCCTGAACTTCTCTCTTTTGTTCTCCTTTTCTGTATTTTGTTTGTTTCTTCTTTTCCCTCTTTTTTTTCGATTTAGAATAACTTTTTTTGCATCAATGAAGGGGTGCCCCTTTTTTGTGTTGTGACCTTTTACTTGTTAGTTTGTAGAGATCACTCTTATTATAGGAGTATTTGTCCCTTATTGGAATTGGCCCATATCTAGACTCCCCATGCTTTTTAGATTTGGCAGCATGCCCTTCCACTAACTTTTGCTATCCCATAGTTTAACCTTCATGATTTGACTTTGCACCAACCTTCGAAGGCAGATTTGGATGATTCTTTTAAGGAAAGTCTTTTTGAAGGGGCTACCATCCTTGGTGGGGCAAGCCCTTAATTTTTAGGTAAAAGGAGTCCTTTTGATGGGGTCTATCAATGGAACTTGCTTGCCTTTTCCTTTAAGGAAAGTTCTTCCAAGCAAACTTTCAGTAATTTACTTTTTCTTTCTAAGAAGACTAACTCTCAAACAAAGCAAACCTCCTTTTGCTCGATAAGAAGAGTTATTCTAAGAAATCTTTAGGGGTTTGCTCTCTATTTCTCAAGTAAAATTCTTTTAAGTAAGCTAACTCTCTAACAGAATAGACCTTCTTCTCTTACTCAATAAAGAGAGTTCTTTCGAGTAATTTTCAAGGAAACACTCTCTTTCTTAGGGTAATGTTCTTCTACATACGCCAACTTTATGGCCGAGTGGATTTCCTTTTTTTGCTCGGTGAGGAAGATTCTTCCAATCAGAAAATCTACTCTCTTTTTTTTAAATAGAGTTCTACCATGCAGGTCATCTCTCTAGTAAAACAAACCTTCTCTTGCTCAATGAGAAGAGTTCTTCCGATTAGTCTTTAGGAGATCTACTTTCTCTTTCTCTCGTGTAGAGTTTTTCCAAGCAGACCAGCTTTCTAGTGAAGTGGGCCTCCTTCTATTGCTCAATAAAAATTCTTCCAAGTAGTCTTCAAAGGATCTTCTCTCTCTTTCTTTCAAATAAAGTTCTTTTAAGTAGGTCGGCTCTCTGATGAAATAAATCTCTTTTTCTTGCTCAGTAAGGAGAATTCTTCTAAGCAGTTTTTAAGAGATTTACTCTATATCTTTCGAGTATAATTCTTCCAAATAGGCTTGCTTTCTAGAAAAGTAGACCATTTTCTCTTGTTTAGTAAGAAGAGTTCTTCTGAGCAGTATTTAAGAAATATACTCTCTCTTTTTCTTTAGTAGAGTTTTTTCCAAAGAGGCCAACTTCCAAGCAGTTTGGCTAATACAAGCCTTCTTCTCTTACTGATGAAGAGGTTTTTTTTGAACAATTTTTAAGCAATTTACTCTCTCTTCCTTCTAAGTTAAGTTCTTCTAGTAGTGTGGCTTTTTAGTGGAGCAGATCTCCTCTTACTCGATGAGGAGAGATTTTTTGAGCAATCTTTAGGGAGCTATCTCTCTTTCTTTTCAATAGAGTTCCTTCAAGTAGGCTAGCTCTTTAGTAAAGCGGACCTTCTTCTTTTGCTCAATGAAGAGAGTTCTTTAGAGTTCCTTAACCTAATTGCTCCAATTGATCTGGTACACCAAGCTCATCAACAAGGTCAAACAAGTTTTAAGGCAGAGTATTTAAGATGCACCTTTTTAAACCGCACATCCTAATGCCTTAACCCCATGGTGCATCACTGCTAACTTGTCCGATGAGCAGCAATCCTATGGCAGCTCTTCACCTTCTTCATAGTACTTTAGAACCTACTACGCACTATTTTTCGCAAGCCTTGAGACTTCGTTGCATTCATGGCCTTGAGAAGTCATGGAACGTCCCATCTCTTACAACCTTGAAGCCTTATTTAATGAAGAACTTTAGCACCTCATCCTCAAGCTCTTTCCCTCTTTCAAAGCCTTGAGAATGACTGACTGGTCGGAGTAGTTGCCTAAAAATTATGAATATGGAGGTTACAGACCACAATTGAGCAACAATAGATGGAGCTGTAGCCAAGAAATTGTGGCTTTGAAAAGGGAGTTGCCTGTGACTCCTACCTACTTCATGGAACAATTTTGGTCATCTATTTAATATATAGATAGCTTGGTCTCCTTCAATGTGAAAGCTTTCTTTTGTAGCTTCTAGGTAGGTCGAGAGGGCCCAACTTTAAGACTGCATTCGCAACCAAGGAAGTGAGAACTAGTAAATCAGGTCCTTGGGGTCTTTTCATTGTCCATGCAACTCCTCTGAGAGGATAATGCCCCTTCTTCTTTTTCTTTCTTTTGAATGTATTTGGCTTTAACCCTTTGATGTTAGGCCTTTGGGTTACTTTTAGTTATATAATATTATATAAATATAAAACTCCCTATGTATACCCTCATGCTTTTCACATACCTTTTTAGGCTCCTGAGGGATCGAGGAACGAGATTAGATCCTTAACTTAATCCAAGCAATGCCACTATTACTAGCAAAGGTTTTTTACTAGGTTTAAGTAATAGGGCTTTCTTCTCATTCTCATAACCAGTACCAATCTGATGGTAGTGGGATCCGGCCATATGGACCCCATGCACCAACAAAGATAATGGCATGAGGAAAATGTTGAGATAGTTGAAGTTGATGATGATAATAAATTAAGAATAAGAGAGATAGCTCTCAGGTGTCCCCTAATAGAGTACTTGCAGAGATAAAAGAAGAGCGTAAAAAATGCTAGAGGTATCCCAATGAAGGCCCTCCAATACTCAAGTCAATGAGAGAAGATAAAAATGGCCAAAAGCAAATATTATAACCATGCTCTTACTGGTGGAGAGAATAAAGTGTGAATGATGAAAGAGAGAGAAAGGGAGAGAAGCCCCTCATGAGAGGGTGCTTAGACTTAAGCTCGTTGACCTGATACAATGAACCTTGACTAGTTCGATGGAGATCAATGATCCGATATAATAGAAGAGAGACCCCTTAGCTAGGGACATGCTCCTTATCCTTGGTAAGCCCTCGCATTCGATGACAATATCAGGCAAGTTGTCCAAATCTTGTGCCACATATTATGTCATGATGAGTTCACCCCAGCACCACATATTTGTTATCGTAGGCTATATAATTCGTAGGGATTGGTTGACTCTATCAGCTTGCTACAAGGTATATGCCTCGTTGCTTGTCAGCTACGTGACCTACCAACTTCTTGGCCAAGGCTTCTACGTTAAGGGGTCGATGACCGCTATAGAGGCCAATTAGGGGCTATGAACAATCTTAAAGAAATTGAAGCATGAAATTATCCCTCTTATGTCAATAAGGAAATAAGATGAAAGTTACCTCTTTGTTGACTCACTCTATAATAGTTTATGAGTCTCTTTCCAGCACAATCTTGCTTGCTCTCGGCTTAGTAAATGCCACCATAAGTTCCTCTTAGGCCCCTTTGAGTTGCCATCAAAATCAAGGTCTCATAAATGTGGGAACCATCAGTAATAATAAGGTTTCCAACTGATTACATAAGCAAAGAAACTTCCTAAGACCGGTGCAGAAAATATAAAGCAATATTAAAAGAAAGCAAGATATAATGAGGGGTATGGTAATCATTTAATTCACAAAAGTGAGCCTTAACATAAGCAGCTGTAATCCAATATGATAAAATAGTGCTACTTATTATGCTTCCTCTACTTGCATAATACCCATATTGCAGACGGAATTTAGCAAGCTATTTGTGGTGCTTATGACTTGATATCGATTGATGATCAAGGTTTGTTTTGCTCGAGATGAACAGCTAAACTCATCACTAAGCGATTCTATCCTTACCAAATGGGTATCCTCTATTCCTCTCATAGGCTTTCAATTGCTGGATCATTCAATTTTTTGAAACTTGAGTTATGATTTGACATCAATCGATAATCAAGGTTTCTTTGGCTTGAGATAAATAGCTAAACTCATCACCAAGCTATTCCATCATGAGCTTGCCAAATGAGTGTCCTTTATTCCTCTCATAGGCTTTCAATTATTGAATCATTCAATTTTTAGAAACTTGAGATAATGGAAGGTGATAGTTGGATAACTAAATACGTGAGTCACCATAAATTCATATTTTCATCATCCTCGTCCGCTAATAGACATTCATAAACCACTCTACAATATTTTTTGTATAAATAATCACAAGTTTAGTTTAATAGGACGTCCCAATAAAGGATGATTTGCAACTTGGATGTCATGAGATAAGCCTTAAAAATTTTAGAATAATGTGGAATTTGCAGTCTGTAGATCCTTTAGACAGAACTTATGGGCTTTGAAACCAAATACAGTACCTATAATGGAAGTAACATATTAGCAACAGAACCTTCTTCAAAAAAAGATCTAAAAGATCAGCTATATAAGTAATGTATTAATTTTTCTTCCTAAAAATAATTTCAATATGGTACCATCATTCTTTGTAATGATCAAGATATGAGCCAAAAAAAAATTAGATCTAATATGAATTAGAAAATAAAGTATTATATTGTATCCATATTTTTTCAATGAATATGATTACATAGATATTAAATGAATACTTAAATTATAATTCGTTTCATTCCAAATGGATGTGGATTGAATACTAAGTATATTTATATTTATTTTAAATAGATGTATCAGATAATTGGTTATATAAATATTCTTATGTCCAAATTCATATATAAGTTAGATATTGCTAAAATATAAATCAGATTTGAAGTGGAATTCAATAATAAAAGCTAAAATAAATGTCATAATAGCAAATAATAAGAATTCAATCTATTATTAAGATCATACATAATGTGTATTAATCAGCTAATGATCTAAGACATAATTATTAAACTTGCACGAATATAGTTTGACCAAGAATGTAGATCATGATTCAACCAAATTTTGTAATATAAATATATTTAAAAAATAAATTTTTAAATAAAATAGATGTTATAAAACTTATTAAAGATTTTCTACTATAAATATAATTGCTGCTCCTTAATTGAAGCATACATTAAAAAAAAGTTAGAAATTATCTTTTTTTGAAACAACTTGGAAGAAAAAATTGTATAATATATTGAAGTTATTGATAGTTTCAAATATTTTAAAAAGTTTTCAAAATATCAATAAAAATAAAATGAAGTTACTCATTTTTCATTTTAATGAAAGAAAACGATTGATTTTTTATGAAAAGAATTAATTATTACTTATGAAATATAACAATATATTTCAAATGACTATATTTTATAATATAAATAAGTTTTTCATAAGTAAAATAAATCATGATTATAAAATAGCATTGAGTAGCTTAATCCGTCATCCGATTTCCATTGGAAAGGTATTATTCGAGTTTCTAGATCCATATAAGTACTTAAAATTGACATAACAACTAATGCATAAGATAAATAATATCATTAATAAAGTTAAAAATTAATATTTTATATATAAATATTTTTAAATAGTAATATAAAATGATGTTTTTAAAATCAATATTCTACATATAATTTCAAAAAGACAGTCTGTGTTCACTTCCAAAATCAATACGACGCTTTTGCAATTCTTTCTGACGTTAATAAACAATTCCTAAATCAATATTTCATATGTATTTGTAATAAATAATTCATAAATTTTATGGAGTAAATTCACTATATTATATTTAACCCTTGTGGAATAGGTTTATTGTAATTTAATTTTAGAATGTCCCGATATCAACATATAATTTTCATTTGTGGTGTCCACTACATAGCCAAATTGTAATGCAAACTACAAAGTTCAATCATTTCATTAAATCATTTTCTAATTAACATAATAGTTTTATAATTTATAAGATCCTCAATTGTTCAGGAGTATCAAAGAAATTTAAATAATTGATATATATACATATACATACATATATACATATATAATAAGAATTTTATATGATTTTATTATTATTATTTTTACAAATATTACTATATTCCATAAATACATTTGCACATGAATTTCAAAGATTTTAGGATAATCACTTTTTTGACCTAATTTATATATAAATAAAGAGTACAAAATAATTCACATAATTTTGAAAACATTTTACAATAATACTATAAACATATTTTTCAAATATATAATTAAAAGTACTTTAGCTTGTGATTCCTTACCTCACATATATTAGTTTAACCACACCGATGAATATTCCTCCAAATCTCATAATCTAAAATCACGATTGCGTCAAGTTAATACCCCCGTTAATATTCTAAAATAACTTACAAAATTTTAGAAACTCTAATTTTTAAAAATAAAGACCTCCTCAACGTGGAAAGATGGAGAACTGCTACGGTCTTAGTGGTGGGTCTGGTGAAAACCTTGCCGTGCGACCCGGGATTCCACTCCATCTCGAGAACTTTGGGTTGAATGCCAGGCCTATGGCCCATGGGCTTCTTAACGAGTTACGTCGTCAAGGGACACTTAATAGAGCCTTTATTTCAATTGTCATTTAACCTTCCCAGTTTCTTCCTTTAAAATCTTTGATGTTACATTGGTGTCATGGCGTGTAGCCTTTATCTGGGAGGCTCGCAGCACTTTGTTATATCATTGCAAAAAATGATTAATAAAATATAACTACTCAAGTTTCTAAACAGCATGTGTGAACGGTACTAATATAAATACATAACAGCTGAGTTAATGACCAATAAAAATTTATTTAGCCGATCTTTCCGAACTGCAATGATCTTAATATAAATCCTATTAAATGTTTCTTGAAACCGGATAAAATAATATAACACCAGATTTTTTAAGTAAAGAAAGTTGAAGTTTTGTTGGGAAGGTTAAAAAATACTTTATCCTACGAAATGTTCCTCGACGAATGCGCGGGGGGCACTCGTTAAGAAAACCGAAATCTCGGTGGAGGGGTGTCTAATAAACTAAATAAGTCGAGATGTCAGTTGAGTGGAAGAGACGCTCGTTAACAAAACCCCTCTAAGAAGTCTCGGTGGAGGAGTATCCAATGAACTAAAATAGGTTGAGATGGTAGTTGAGTGGAAGAGACACACCTTGGCCGAGGTTCCAATACTTCAGAATATCCCTGGCATCCGATGTAGTTTCATAGGCTCTGTCGAGACCAGCACGAAACACGAAAGCTGTGTTAATGTAAGGCCATCAACGATGAGATATTTGGTTTGGGAATCTAATTTCCTGGTTACGTAATGCTTGACTTTGAGTTAGGTTATGGGGTGCAAAAAGTTTTCAACCTTATTACATTTTGACCAAGAATGCAGTTTTGTTCCTAACTTCACACAAGCCCACTTCGTCTTCAGCAATCATGACACGGGATTTTTTTTTTTTTCCACGAGAATTGTGAGAGAAGTCATGTGAAACACCCGACGAAACAACATCAAATGCTTAAAAATGGAAGAGAAAGAGAATGACCATAACATTTTCTTAATGAGTGATGATGACCGATTAATTGGCACATTAAAGAAACTAATGAACAGGAACAACCTTATCCTCCAAAGCCATACTAGAATATTATAATACGATTACTACAGCATCGAAATTATCTTTAGAACCATCCCCTTTTATTCATGCATACTTTGATTGAAACCAAAGTTACAATTCCTTCATGCAAGGTTCCTACATTTTGAAACAGCCACTCTAACAAATTTTAGCAAATATTATTTTTTGCCATATTAATAAATATAAAGTACCTTTTGTGTGACTTGTAACTAAGCATATATCTGATCATCTTTCCATCTTCGGATTCATATAGTTCACAAATCTCAAAGATTAAAAAAAAATAAAAAATAAAATGACTTTAAAATTTGTGTGAATTTAAGAGTGAAAAAAAAATGATAGAATCCTGAACTTATTATACCATGTGAATAGAAGTTGAAAGAGTTGTAATCAAGATTTCCATTCCATTATTAGATCTGAAATAAAGAAATACACAAAAAAGGAATCATAGTTGAATTGTAATATTTAATTCATCTTGTTATATATAAATATAATCAATTTTATATTCTTTTTGAATATGTAAATATTTCATTTCCTAATTATATATGTTATTAGTTAATTTTTATTTTATTTATTTCTTAAATTTAATATTTATTTAATTTTAGCCTTAATTTTTTATTTTTAGTTTTATTTATATTTTATTGTATCTAAACTTTCTCATTAATTTAATATTAATTATTTATTCTAACTATTTTTTAATATCTTTCTAATACATTTTTATCTTTTCTATTCAATTTTATTTTTTTATATATCTACTGAATTATTTTGTCTAATTTTTGTTTTTAAATTAATTATTTTGCTGACTTCTGCTCTCTCTTTTCTTTTTCTTATCTTCCTCAGGGGACGTGCAACATAAACCATTATACCAACAAATTTTAAAAAGGATTTTAGAAACCGTTCACAAAAGGTTAATTTTTTATTATCTTTCAAAAACAGAGTAGTTAAAAACCTCATGTTTTTAAATTTTAAGAAATACAAACATGTGTAACATAACTATATTTGTTTTTTAAAATAATAAAAAACAAGACAACGATACGACCGAGGTGAAAAGCAACCGTAACTACCACAGTACAGAAAGAACCAGCCAATTGGCGAACGATAGCAGCCATCGTACAGCAGCGAGTGAAACAGACGATGACATTCATGACAGCGAACAGAGGGCCAGCCATACAGCATGGCAACAGCAAAACGCCAACAGCAAAGGCAAGGACCACACTGATGAAAATGGCGATGGTGTCATAGCAACCGTAAACATGGTGTTCATTTTTAAAAAAATTAAAATTAAAAAATTAAAATTTAAAAAAAGGTTTCATAAAATATAGTAAAAGAATGATACCTAGAATGTATTTTTATCTCATGTGATTTATTTTATTAAAAAAAAAATTGGAGGAAGAAAAAAAATGCAAAAGAAGCGTTTGCAGGCTACGTTCACAAATTAACGAAAATACGAGGCGATCAAATAAAGAAGCAACAGCTTTAAAGCTTGAATGTGAAAGAGAACTTCAAAAACTTTCAAGTCAAAAGAGCGACATGCTCACATACAGAATATCCTGCAAACATCGACGACTACACACAAAAACTAGCATCTTGTTTTCCATATCTCCTGGCTGTAAATGCCCTAACCTACCTAAATAGTTAAAATTAAACACTGGCAGATACATAACGGTTTCCAGCTATTGCTAAGTTACTACCATCCTGAGAGACCAAAAAAAAAAAAAAAAAAAAAAAAGAAAAGGCTTCGATATTACAGCAGACAGCCATCTTAGCAGAAAAACATGGAATTGCACACCTTTTCGTGCAGCTTTGGGAGCTCTGGAACAGCAAAAGTCCCTGCTGAAGAGAATCCTCCATGGCTTGAAGAAGTGTCGGACATTTCATCGAACTTGATAAACTGACCCACCTGCGTCGCCGCCAAGTGGGCATAGCAAACGGGTGCAACTGGTCCAAATGAAATCGTTTGAGCGAAATTCATCGAGCTCGGAAATGGTAACATCAATGAATTAACGTTGCAAGTCAAAATTTTATGAGAAAAAAAAAAGGTTTCAGACTCAAAAGTTAAAAGGCTTTTACCTACAGAAATGGCTGTCGTGCTCCTCTGGTAACTGAACGGTTGACAAAATATTTCAGTCAGAAACATCAATTCGGTATGGGACAATATATTAGCAAGCAATCAATGAGAAAATTTTTTGACAGAATCACATACACATAGGAAAGTGAGTGCACAAGTTCCTGCAGATCATCAGCTGAGAAGCCAATCTCATCATGAAGAACATGGTAGTGAGTTGGCCTGGTGGTACCCTGTCATATTGGTTCGGGGGAGAAAAACATTTATATTACTCAAAGATAAACATCAATAATAATATGAAAGGATATACCAGATGAGAGCAAATACTAATACACCCCCAACATATTATTTGAATTACAGAATGCTACCAAAGCAAATTGGAATCAAAATTAAACTGCCACTACCCATAAAAACATAAGAATTGATGGTCCAATCAAATATTAGGCGGTGTGCAAAAATCTTACAATCATCCCTGCATGTGAACACATGTAGAAGTCATAGTTTCGTGGATGGCATATTTTGCTATCAACTACTGTGCCTGCACACCGGAAAAAGGAAGTCATATGTAAGTACCTCATGTTTCAAGTATTTTAGCGGAAAAATATGTTAACTTCAAAAGAAAGAAATAGGTGTCTCATGTCTCGAGCATTTTAACAGAAATATATGATACCTTAAGCTTGGACATTTCATACATTGTAAGCCCACGCAGAGAAGGTTAAATTAAATACTACAGTTCCAGCTTAAATAGGCATACCAGGTGGAACATTCTCTTGAGGGTTGTTAGCTTGGAAAAATTTAGTGTGATGATTTTTCTGTGCAATTATCACAGTGAACTTGGGACACCACTGCTCATCAAGATGTTTGCATGCCTGCAAAAATAATAAGATAGAAAATACCAACATAAGGACCAATTGAAAAAAAATCAAAGTACATTTGACATAATTTGCCCTCTATCAGACGACAAGTTGAGAAACTAAGTACCTCGATAATTTGATCCAACTCAATGTTTAAGACCTGATTAAACTGTGACTCACTCACTCCATCCCTAAAATCCAATTACTCACATTAGCAATATCAAGCGGTACAGACTATAACAAGGAGATGAGCGCTTTTATGAAGACATACCATTTTAAAGATCAAGATCACATGTAATCAAGAAAAAGAATTGAAAATTTCAGTAACTATTTTCTGCAAATCTGACTTACTATAATATGCAACAAAACCAAAACAGAATGCTGTCATTTTACAACAATTGACACCTGGACCAGCTTTTACACCTTAAAAGTAATTAGTTTGCATACCAGTGAAAAGATAAATGTGGCAACTCTCAGACATGACAGATCAACTACAACAATCCAAGGTTGCCAAAAAGCATCAGTTGATGGAGAGGAAAAAAAAAACAAAATCCACATAGAAACAGTAGAAATTCAATGATCAGAATTGCATTCCACCAGAAAAATACAAAAATAGAACTTTGGTGTAGGCCTCCAAGACAGGCATACCTGAAAATAATAACCTGTTCAGGCTTTCTCTTTGCAGAACTGGTGTAAAAATCGATCAGCAATTCCCTTGAGTTATCAAATGAAATCAAGAGAGCAATTGAATAAATCATGTGAACAGATTATTCAAATACTGATGTAAAAAAAAATCATAAAATAGATAATGGGAATCATGTCTTGAATGCGATATATTTTAATGTTGAGGCATCACAAACAATTGAATCTCAATGGCTTAAAAGAAAACACATAAGCCATCAGTATAACCATGAATCCTACCGAATTATGCCTTCATCGTCACCATCTGGAGCAGGTTTAAACAAGTTGTCTATCATTTCAACCTTTGGTGACTGGGTCCGCACAGAAGCCCTATATTTAGAAATGCGTGGCCACTGTCTTGAACTTACCACCTATCGAGAACGAAAAAAAAAAAATCACAATTTGTAAAAGAACAAGAACTAGAAAACAAGAAACAGGCATTCAGAGAAGCCTACTCAACAGGAAGAAAAATCATTAAAACATAGAATATTGCACTACAATTAGAAGGCTATCACTCACAAAACCTGAGAAGAAAGTTGTAAACAAAGTTCAGTGTACATGCATCATACCGCAGCAATTGATGGAACATCGGATCTGCCAGGCGAGCCATGTGAAACATCCATGCCCAAAATAATTGTTGGAGTCCTTGACACGAGGGGAATACTAGGAGAATCTTCAACTAGCAGTAAAGAGTTCATTCCACCAAGCTGTCACCGCATGATTCACCAGACAGCAAACACAAGAAACATTAGTACAATAAGAAAAAACACAAAGTCCAAACAAGATACAGAGCAGCCGGAAATCCACCTTAGCATTGATCTTGAGCAAAACATTGGTCAGGTACTGATCATTGACCCTGGTTGGGGCAATGCATTGTGTAACAATTCCAAATTCTGAAAGACACTTTCTCTTCCAAGGACCTAACATGTTTATTGGTTCATCCACATAAATGCAAGGACAAGTGTAACTGAAAACAGTAATGCAAAAACAGATAAGCAAGAAGCAAACCATAAACATCAGAGTTTTTTCTTTCTGGCAAAAGGCATAGAAGGAACCGTGGGGCTCCAGGAAGCTTCGACTTAATCCTTTCAAACATATCCTCCACTCTCGCAGCAGGCGGAGCCCTCCGCATGGAAGGATTCTCTTCAAACACATCAAAGGGTTGATCTATGTCCTACAAGGGAATATTGTTTGCAACAACAATTTAGTCAAAAAAGGACACCCAAATTTTCGACAGTATATGATTTAAAAAAAAAAAAATTGACCTACAATTCCTTTCATGCCTCCACATTTGATCAGGTCCCTTACGAGATTCCGTATGTCACAGCGAGCAGAAAAATTCACAACAGCCCAGCGATCCACTGTAGTAGGCTCAATCAGTTTCTGCACAAAAAGTGGTGTCATAGTTAGGCTTACCAGACCAGAACACGAAGAAAAGCACAACACGTGATTGTGGCAAAGAACACTTTGTTGTTGAAATTCCATCTCCCTTTCATTGGACTAAATAAATCACCATTGCCAACTTTCAACTGCATCAAAAAGATTTGCAGAACTTTAGCCATGATCATCTGAACTGGCAGCCTAACAAAATGGGGGAAAAAATGAAACATTGATCTCCAAATACTATGAGCGCATGAACCTTAGGTGCAGGTAAAACCCGGCCGTCCACTTGAGTGAACTGTGTATTTATGGAAATACCACAACCGCGCAACATTGAATCAGCATCATAATTATTGTGTTTTAGAGCCTGGACGAACAAGAATTTAAAATGAGTCATCTGTAAGCAATTTATGTGTTTTCAACAAATAAAACATCACAGGGGAGAGAAAACTACCCCTGTTAAAACATCCATCCTCTCTTTAGGTTTCTGCCTTGATTTTTCGACAAGGGAAGCTCTTTGAAGATTTGTTAATGCTTTTGTATATCGTTGTAATGACACTAAATTGCAGAGCTAGTAATTTAAAGAAGCAAACAAAATTCTATAAGCATCATGGAAAAAGAAATTCATTCAAGAACAACCAATAATCAGTAACTACGAGAGCTAGTTCCACATACCTCCATCGGAAAGTAAGTGGGGCGCTTCGGTTTACCAACATTAATGCATGGAAGATCAGCAGAATACCTTAGTTCTATATTGCGATACTTGACAAAATATTCATAGACTGTTATTTCCGTCGTATGAATATCACCGCCATTCCCACCACCCCTCTGCTTCAGTGAAAACCTACAAAAGAAAATAATAAAATGGAAGGACAAAATATAGAATCAAACATCATAAAATACTGATTTGCTGATCACTAAATTAAAAAATCCTACAGCAAAACAAGAAAAAAGATAAGCTGATAAAATTTAACAGCAAAGTACGATAGAGCAGTTATATAAGACTACAATACAACTGCACCTCAAATTCAAACTAGAAGAGTCAAAAGCATTCCTAACCAAGTAACAGAACATAAAGGCAATATGGTATTCAAAGATCATAGATAACATGTAACTGTACATTTGCTGGTTGCAAGGCAAGTCACTCAAACCAACGATCTTATATTCCGCATTCGATGGACTCGCCTTTACCCTCAAATTTTTAAGCATCCGTTTGGCCTGTTAATATACCAGAAATCATATCCATGTGTCAGTAACATCTCAAAGAAATAATATTTTTTTGTCACATCTCTCTTTCAATCATCTAAATTCTCAATATTCATTTACAATGATAAAGGAGGGGAAGGCATCAAAAATTAAACACGGTTAAAGCTTACTTTTGCCCAGTCTATGCTATAGGGATCCCTAACATTTTGGTTGGCAATAAGAAAATCAACAACAGGCCCTGGTTTGACAATCATGGTAGTTGAGACATCTGCACAGAATGAAAGAATTACCATGTGACATATGCACAGATCAAAAGAATGATTCATGTCATTATTAATAGAAGATTTCAGCACACAGTGCAAGTTGGTCCATGCATAAGTCATAAGAGCAATTAAATATTGCAGTTATAAAAGAATAGAGGCGTACCAACATTTAACGACAAGCCGCCTTGTGTGGGTCGAAAGCTGGAGTGGAAACCCCGGCATCCAAGGACACCACCACCAATTTCAGTGAAATTAGAAGGATTGTTCTGAAAGAATGACTGACGCACAAGAAGGCAGCCCCTACAAAAAGGCAGCAGGATCCCGACAAAATCAGGAGGTAGGCAGCTTGTTTACTTATTCCATGATTTTCAACTCTTAAAATTAAAAATTAACAAACAAACATACTGCTTTGCTGAATGCTGCCTTAAAATGATATCAAGGACCCGCAAAGCTTCTTGAGAGTTTTCTGTTTCCTGACCCTTCAGAGCCATAGAAATGGACTGCATAGGTATCTTAGCAGCAAAACTAAGTTCAACTTTAAAAGTCTTTGTCTGATATGGGCGCCTTAATCGCTTGCGATCACTTTCACCAGGGCTCTGATTTCCTGGGCTTCCATTGCTAGCAGGTCTATAGTAGAGAAGAAAGTAGAATGTGTTCATAAGTTTACTCAAGGAATACTGACAACACAAGCAGCAAAAGAGAGAAATGAACAGAAAATTACTTGCTTGAAGACATGTCCTCGAGCATGACGGTGAACTCATTGTTCACTTGAGGAAGGGCTCCTATAGTAAACAGGCTTTTTTCTCCATCGTATGCGAAATCCTTGTTTCCCAGCTCAGTATCATAAGTCTGCTGCAATTTATCAATTACCCTTCTACCAATGCCCTTCCCATCAACAGGACGATCGTCTTCATATTTTAAGGAAACCTATTCACAAAATATATAAGATTGAATACCACAAGCCATTCCAGGATACCGAATGCAAATATACTATAGAGACAAATTAGGGAAAGAGAATACATACACTGTAATGATAGAAGTAGTCATCTACATTTCGGACAGCAACTCTGAAATGATTGGTTAAGAGGGTAATCGGCTGCCCTCTCCTTGCAAAACCAGGTCTTGCCATTGGCAACCTCTTAGGCTTTGATGCCTTTTTGGGAGGGGAACTACGTTCAGAGTCTGCTCTCATTGGAACAACATTTGGAGGTATCACAGCTGGAGGTGGAGGCAGCACACCACTTGTATCAGCTTCAGGGTCAAACTCCTCATGGGACTCCATCCTCTATCCAGGTGGGAGAAATTTGATATCTACAAGATCAATTTAAGAGTATACTGTTTCTGAAAATATGAATTCCAAACAATAAAATAGAAAGCATTAAAAAAAATTCCAAAAATCATCATAAGAAATTTGACAGCATGGCATTCAGAATAGCAACAAAATGGACTGATCAAATGGCAATGATCAAACATAAAACTACCTAAGAGCAGGATAAGCAACAAGCTCCTGCATCAAACTGAACCTCTAACTGAAACTCATATACAGAAACCAAAAGCATAAATCCCATCAAACCACAATAACATGAAGCCAGATCTTCATCAAACATGTCCCAACAAATAGTAAATATGAGCTTTCAAAATCTAGATCACATCAGGTAACACATAACAGACATGATTGAAATTTTGACCGCAAACAAGGACACAGAAAAATATCAAATACATTTGAAGAAGTAGAACAGTGGAGAATCACTTTTAACTTCCAAAAATACATACACAAAAAAAAAAAAAAATTGTTTGCATTCCCAAAAAGGAGATGCAAAGCTTGAATTATGTTGTCGCATCACATAGCATGGTACAAGAATTCTACTTGTTCATAAAGCATCATGCCATCAACTTTAGGCCATGCCTTGTCGTCCCAAATGACTACTCAAATTTGCACAACCAGCACAAGAAGCATAGCAACAAGTTCTCCAACAGATACTCTATAATGGCGTGCGCAAGCGTTAGGTGTCTGCACGGTCTTAATGAAAGAATAGCAGCATCTAGAGTAAACATACCCCATAATAAATCTAGAAGATATTATATAACAAAATTACAGTTCACAGTCTACCAATTTATACATGTAGGTTTTAGAACTGGGAGGAAAAAAACATTATGCCAGAAATTTACAGATCTAAACGAACAATGAGCGAATGTCTACATGGCCTTAACGAATAATAGCACATTTATTAAACATAATATGTAATAACTCTACAAGATATGATATAACAAGATAGTACATTTTATAACCGGGAGGGGGAAAAGAGCATGATGCCACAGAACAGGACAAAACTGCGAAGATGGTAACAGATGAAATACACATTACAAAAATAGACAGGTATAGATCCGAAACAGGTCGAAAACAGAGATGTCCCACTAGTATCCTAACCAGAGCAACAAACAGAGAACATCATATCATGGCACGCTAAGAAGAAGATTCAGCAAAATACTTCTAGAAAGTGAGCATGTCACCTAAACACCACAGAAATAGACGATGAAACATGCATTCAAGCAAGCACGAAGACAGTCTTTAAGTGAGAGAGAGTGAGAGAGACAGACGAAGGTTTTCATAACCAAAGCATCAAATCTACAGAGAACGCTCCACACTAAGACTACAGGAAAAAAAGGGGATACGAAATCCATGATATCACAGCAAATCTGAAGAAATAACACCAGCATTACTGAGATTCCGAGAAAAAACAGATTAAAAAAAGAAAAAAAAAGAAGAAGAAGAGATTCAGTTGGAAATCCACTTCACCTTCACAATCTCCTTCGCCGGCTCCGTTTCCTCTTCAACAAACCTTCATAAATCACAAAAACTCAAATTAAAAAAATTGGAACAAAAAACTTAACTCGCCACGAAAAAAAAAAGAAAAAAATCCAAGAGACGAAGCAAAACCCTAACTGATTACGATTGACAAATATATATATATATATATATATATATATATATTCTCCTCTGGTTGTCTAAGAAGACACTAAAACCCTAATCCTCTCACCCTCAAAAAGAAAAAGAGAGCAACAACCATGAAGCTTACCTTAAAGAGAGCAGGAAAAAAAAAAAAAAAGCTAGAGAGTCCCCTTCACCTTCCACCGCTCTTTCTTTTTGGTAGCCTCTCTACCGCCTCTCTTTCTTTCCGCAATGCTCTCCCTTTCCCTTTCTAAACTCGCCCAGCCCCCAATTCCGCACCCGTACACAAAATTTATACGCCACACATCGCTCGCCGTCCACGTTTTCCGTTCGTGTACTTGTTCTCGCTGACGGACAACACCTGCTCTCCCGCAGAGAAAGTTTGATATGGGCAACCGAGCTGCCGTCCGAGCGCTCCTGCCCACGTGTCAGACCCCACCCCGCTTCGGAATTCCCTAAAATACTCCACTTAACGGCATCGCCCTCCCCTTCCGTCGTCAACTCGAGCTCCCAAATTCAGCCCATCGGACGGTCATGATCTCGGGAGACCAGGTCAACAGATAATCTCGAGCGTAAACCCCGTGGATCGCATCAAGAGCACGTCAACTTCACTGGTGCTCTCGTCACGGTCGAGATGGGCGCGTCCTTTTTCCATATCCGCAAGTGACGTCTGCTGCCAAGCGTAATCGAAGCGGGGCATTATGGGAATTTAGACGGCCTCCGTTCCCGAAAAAAGCACAGCCGTTTGGGCTTAATGATAAAAAATTAGAATTTTGAACGACGCGCCACTTTGGATCGCTTTTTAGGCTCCGTCGATTTTATTTCCTCCTTGGATTGTTCGTGCCTTTAATGCAAATAACGCGTAGGGTCATATTTCCAATTTTACCCCCCATAAAATCTGCGTTGTTATCTTTCTCAAATGGCAGAGCAATTAATTAGCATTTGCTTCCAATTATTACTTTGATTAACTTAACGACGGAAGAAGTTGGACCGTTGGATAAAAGTTGGAAGCGTTTAATGTACAGGGCTAGTTTGGGAATTTTGGTCTTCGTAGCCGAACCCGATAGCTGTTTTGCGGCATGTCCGATCTCGGGTTTCTAAAATTGATTTTCTACTATACAGCGGAAAGAACTCGGAATCGTGACTTGAACGCAGGTGCCAGACCTACATTCTTTTTAGATTCGGTCGTCCCAAGTACTGTGTGGGTGTGAGTTGGGTGAGAGTTATCTTTTACATACTTCTTTTATTTGGTTGATGAATGAATCTTGTGTGATTGGTGCTATATGAATTAAAAATCGATTTATAGATTTTTTTTTTTTTGCTGTAAATACATCGAAAATCGATGGCTAATACTTTTTGAAGCAAAAAAAAAAAAAAAAAAAATCGTAACAGGGCAAGAAATAAAGAATATAACTTATTAGAAAAGCATTTAATATAGAAGCATTGTATTTAGTAACATTTATCATCTTTGGTTTTAATTGCGACGCTAATTTTCGGACCCTAATTTTTCCTTTTTCGTGATTTCAAATATCGGTGAAGGATGTAAGAAAATAATTATAAAGAAAAAAATAAAAAAAAGAGAAAAATTAATTTTTTTCGCCTAATGGGCGCACATAGAGGCGCATGTACAAATTAAAAATTAATTTATAGGTAGATCTACTACAAATGCATGGGAGACCGATGGCTAAAACTTCTTGAATTGAAGCGAAAATAAAAGAAAGCTGTCATATAGAAAAGAAAGAAAGTATCTAATATATAATAAAAGCATTTAATGCAGCTGTCACGTAGAAAAGAAAGAAAGTAGCTAATATATAATAAAGGCATTTAATACAGTTGGACATGCGGCAATAAAAGGTTATCCTAATCGGAGAGACACGGCAAGGAGAAAAAAAAAAAAAAAAAAAATCTGAATTTACGAAGGTGAAATTTCCAGCCTTACCTCGATCTTTTTAAAGTAGTAATTAAAAAAAAAAAAAAAAAAAAAAAAGCCTCTAACCCAGTTAGCTGGTTAGTCAGGTCGAAATTATATGTTTAAAAATTTAAATAAAATTTAATAAATAAGAAATAAATTTAAATTATAAGTAGATTTTTTTTTTCATTCAATATTAGATTAAATTTAAAAAATGCAATATTCTCATCGCATAACATAAGCTAATCAAAATCTATTTTTGAATTGAACCGTTGGTTCCATAAATAACTTTTTCCTCGTGGTCGATGCTGCAACGATGGCGTCATAGCGAAATTCTACCATCGTTTTGAGTAATTTTTTCTCGTACCCATCAACTTTTGAATTATCGGATGTATTCTGATATCATTTATAATGCCTCAAATCTGATCCAATTATTTTTTAATGGGATGAAATTATATAATTTAAAATTTAAATAAAAATTAATAAATAATAAATGAATTAGAGTTATAAGCCCGTCACATTTTCTTTTCATTCAACCTAGAATTACTTCATTGCAACGTTAACTTGGCTCTACTTGTACGGATGGCAGATCCAAATCCTGATATAACTCATGCGGTTACACTGAAGGCAGCATGATTCGTCAAAAGGTCTTTAACGCATCTGGTATTTTATCGCTAGCAGCGACATGGGTTTCATTATCCATGGTGACGAATGATGAGTACCACCGTCACGAGTGGTAAAGCAGAGGCGGTCTCAGCGTGGTAAAAAAAAAAAAGCTTATGATGCCTCAATTCAGGAAAGAGGAAGCATGAGGCAAAAGATGAGTTAAACGTACCAATAACGATCTGCTAGCAATTGGCAACTAAAATAAGCTTGCATTCCTTCAGGAGTCGTACTAAATCGCCACCTCAATCAAATTTATAATTTATTGCGGTCGCATATCGAGTTTCGAGATTATATCGAAAGCGTAGAGTGCAGAGAGGGAGAAGTTCTCAGTGGACGTATGTATATAAATAGATGTTTTTAAAAAATACGGGATAAATAACGAGTCTTTTTCAAATGCATACATATTAAGTTTATGTTCTTCACTGCAGTAAAGGCTAATTTTTATTATATAATATATGATATTAGATAGAAACTTAAAAGTTAAAAAGCTTGATTAATGATAATGAGCTTTAAAAAAAAAATCTGCATCACAAAATTTGTACAACATTTGCCTCAATGCATTCATAAATGTAGAGTGATTGCATCCTTCCGAAACGAAGAATAATGAAGCTAAGAGGGGAAAAAAAACAGAATTGTTTTAAAAATGCTTAGGATTTAAGCATAGCCTAAAGATGCTAAAAATTTAGTTAGAATAAAATATAATTGAGAAAAAAAAATAAAAACTCTACTCATGCAACAGCCTGTAATAGATTTGGCATAGTTATACGTACATGCACACATACACATACATACATATTATATATATATATACACACGCATATCACACGTTGCACAGATTGAATTATGTGAGGGCGAAGGTGGAGAATAAAAGAACTAAAAAAAATAAAAACTATTTAAACAGCACCTAAATTTAATAAGAAGTAGAAATTAAGAAGCTAAAAAGCCTAAATTGATGATGATAAAGAAAAAAACACCATATTAAAAAATCTATTTTAACACTTAAGGTTTAAGAAACAAGTAGGGTTGCAAATGGATGGAGTCAGGTTAGATCATACTATATCTTGATTCAATCTAGTTTTATATTTAAACTCTAATTTTGGACTCGAATATAATCCATTTGCTAATTAGATCGAATCAGGTCCATGGAAGAAATTTTAGATCCGATCATTCATTACCAAATCTAATAATTGATAATCAAACATATATCCATTGAAAAATTCAAATAGATTAAAAAGAATCGACATAAATTTAAATTTCCATTAAAAAACTCTTAATTCTATCTAAGTAGATAATCATTCTCATGTTTATAAATTATGATATTTAAAATATTTATTGATATATTTAAAGATGTTATAAATAAGAATTCATCAAATAAATAATAAAATATAAATATTTAAATATAATTAGAAAAAAAAGATAGGAGAAAATTTAGTTGTTAGAATGAGAAGGAGAATTAATTTAAATTAGAGTTGATTCAATGACTTTATAAAGATAATTGAAGTAAAGGAAATAAGATTTATATAATTAAAATTTATGGATAAAAAAAAAAACAGGTTTGAATCAGGTTGGGTCAAAAAACATAAAATTCAGATTCAATTCAGAATTTAGATCGGATCTAATTTTTAAACTTGACCTACATGTCTCTAAATACATATTAGATCAAATTTAATTAAATGAGGACTAAGTGAGTTCATAGGTTGATTCGACCTATTTTTAACTATAGGAATAAAAATTTAGAAGTTGAAAAGTCTGATCAATGTAATGGGAGGAAAAAAAAGTATGACATTTGCCTCAATACATTTATAAATGTGGAGTGATTGCTTTTTTTATAGAAACTTCTTAAATGAGATGAAAATAAAAGAGCTAAGGAAAAAAAAAAAAGAGGATTTAAAAAATGTCTGAATTTAATAAGAAATAGAAACTTAGAAGACGAGAAGTCCAATGAATGATAAAAAAAAAAACTGTATTAAAAATATCTATTTTAATGTTTGGAATTTAATAAGGAACTTAATAGTTGAAAACCAATCAATGATGATGTATAAAAAATTTGTTTTATTGCCTAGGATTTAATATAGGATAGAAACTCAAGAAGTAGAAGAGCCCAATGGATGACAATAAGCCAAAAAAATGTATAAATAAATCTATAAAACACTTGCCTTGATACATTTATAAATGTCTGGTGACTGCATTTTTATAGAAGCTCCTTGAATCAGATGAGAATTAAAAGGAGGTAGGGGAGAAGAAAAAGATTGTTAAAAAAAATGCTTAGATTTAACCATAGTTTAAAGCCTATATGGAAGAGGGGTTTTGAAGAGAAAAAAGAGGAAAGTGAAATAGAGATATTGAAATACTTTTATTTGAGAGTTTTTTAAATAAAAAAAGGTTTAATAAGGTTTGAAAATATCTTTTTATATCCCTTGATAGCAACAATTCTTAAACTCAGAAGTTGAAAAGTCTGATTGATGATAATGCATTAAAAATATGTATCAATAAATTTATTTTAATATTTAGGATTTAATAAGGGACATAAACTTAAAAGTTGAAAAGGCACGATTGATAACAATGAGTTAAAAAAGAATTAAAAAATATGTTGCCTCAATGCATTTATAAATGTGAGGTGATTATACTTGTATAGAAACATGATGGATGAACTAAGAATAAAGGAGTTAGAGGAACAAAAGGTGATTATTTCAAAAAATACTTAAAAAAATTTAAATGCAGCTTAGAGATAATAAAACATCATTTGAAATATAGTACAATGAAGAAAAAATAACAAAAAAAATCTATAGAATTAAACATGTGGTAATTTGAAATAGACTTAGCTTCATTTTACATACATACGTACATACACACGCATAGATTATATATATATATATATATATAATAGATTATATAGTTTTAATTAAAAGTACTTAGTGGAGTAAAAAAAATTTAAAAGTTTGTATTAGCATATTGATATCGATTAAGCAAATTAACACGAACCCATGCATCATACATGCAAGTGGCTTTATATCGATATAAATTGTTATTACATCATATAATACATATATAAAATAAACTATAATATTATATTTCTTTTTTTTTTCGGTTCATCCCTGAACTTAATTAGTAGAAAATAACAATAAAATCACACACCATTTGTACGGAAAAAAAGAAGCAACCGATGGCTACATTTTTGCTGTAACATTCCAATCTCCCAACAACAACAGTAAGGGCACTGATGGACCACCAGCTTTCTGGCGCAACTCAGCAGCTATTCCAGTCTCACCAAAGCCTTTTTCAAGCCAATTATGGCAATAATTTTAGGGCTAGACTGCTAAATGATAACCACATGTGTCAAGTCTCTTTCACTATAGGTATAGATAAAAGATACAGAGTTCTTAGACTGACAAGATCCTGTAAAATTCCCATCGCATCAAGAACACACTTAAAAAAACATCATCGTTGAATGTTGAACCTCGTCACCTTGGTGGAGTTAGATTGGGATGACCCGAAATCGATATAAGACGGGCACAAGTCCATTGCCAAACCCAGTCCTCAAAAGTCCAATCCAAGCAAGGAGGAGTTTGAATCCTCTTTGGTTTGACAACTCCAAGTTAAACGTGAAGCCACTTTTCTCATCAGGGGATGTAGCTCAAATGGTAGAGCGCTCGCTTTGCATGCGAGAGGTACAGGGTTCGATCCCCTGCATCTCCAAATTTTTGTTTTTTAATGTTCTAATGACATTTTTGTTTTTGTTTTCTAATGTTTTAATGTTCTAATGACATTTTTGTTTTCTAATGTTTTAATGTTCTAACGCTTTAATTGTTTTCAACCCGACATTTTTGTTTTCTAATGTTTTAATGTTCTAACGCTTTAATTGTTTTCAACCCGACACTGCATTTTTTTTTTTTAAAAATTTTTTTTTTCTAATGTTTTAATTTTGAACTCGCTAAAAAAAAAGCGACGTACAAGCATTTTTTTTTAAAAAAAATTATTTTCTAATGTTTTAATTTTGAACTCGCTAAAAAAAAAAAAAAAAGCCACGTACAAGTATTTTTTTTAAAAAAAATTATTTTCTAATGTTTTAATTTTGAACTCGCTAAAAAAATAGCCACGTACAAGGGCAGTGCTTTGGGAAAAATCCGGAATCTGCTCTACTTTCGTTCTTTTCAGATCAATTCATCTCCATCTCATCTCAAGGGTTTTATTTTCTCTTTTCTAAAGAGCCAAAGACATCACTGAGAAAATAAACCATGAATCTACTCTTCTTCCGTGACTTTAAGGTTCATTTCTGCGTCAGAATTTCTATACTAATTCACATTGCAACACTGCTGCTACTTTTTGCCCTCTTCTTTCCGAACTCCAGACACACTCCATTATTTTCGCTACTTCTAAATCTATTTCGCATGATCATGCTACAGGTTTCGTGGTTTGATGCTGTTATGTTGCCACCGCAGTCCAGTAACTCGACAAGCAAAGGCTGGTCGGCGTGTCGATGATCCGTGCCCACACCCAGTCGGCCGTCCCTTCCGATCTCCGCAGCTCGGCCAGCTGTTCAGTGAGTCACCCAGTCAGCTCTCCATGCTAAACTCAAATATTTTGTACTTAATTTTAATGCTTCATTCAATTTCAAGCTCATTTATATCATATGTTGGTTTTATCAGCTAATTCAATCATTTGCTTGCATATTTCATCCTAAAGATCTTGTTGCAGTGCAATTCACTAACTTACCCTGCCATCTTGTAACTCGAAAATTACTGAATCTTGTGAAAATGGTATCGGCCGGATGGATGCCACCTGTTGATTTTTAATACAAACGTATAGAGTTAGCTGATATAAATGCCATTCTATTAATCAAATTTGCAGCATGGTCATATATGCTTGTGTACATCATGGAAATTTCAACTGGGTGTTGGTTTGGGATATGGTTGAACTAACCTTCTCATTGCAGTGCCTGCTGTAACTGTTTGTATATTGAGCATTGTTTTCAATGTAAGCCATTTTATCTTCATTGGTGCAAGTGTGATCCTTTCTGGTTCTTTGAGCTTCTAAAGCTGAAGTCTCCACGTATGGGTATCGGTGACTCATCCATCTCCAAGTCCTTTGTTCCAGATATCTTCGATAAACATGGCCATCTGAGCCGATCACAAACAATTGGCTGCCATCAAAACATGGACCTGGTGCGCCAACCAGCATCACATCCCTGAATGGTGTCCCATGCTCCACCCATTCCCATCCATCCTGTGAGTTCCAGTGATACTCGACGAGACCTCCATTTTCTGATATCATGAACAGTGAGCCTGTAAGTGATTGTGGTGATGGCCTCATAGCAGTTCCAGGGGATCTTGAGAGAACCAAATGAGGGGACTGGTAGTGCTCGTGCCATAGTTCAGTGATTCTGTTATATTGGTATAGACGACCATTGCGTCCAACAGCGAATATGATGTTCATCCTGAAGACTTCTTGATCCACAATAAATGCAATCCTAGTATCTGGAGGGCTGCGGCAGTCCTTCCATTTGAATTTTCGCTGTGCCACCTATATAGATTCAGAAATGGTTAGATGTTGCACAATGCTAAACCAGGTTCTAGACCACGATGACCAAGGAATTGGAAGACATATGTGGCAACAGATGCTTGGGACTGCATTGTACAGGAGTAAAGTACTTGCATGGAGCATAAAAGCATTCCTGCATATATGTGAAATTTAAATTTTCCAAGAGAAATGCTTAATAGTTAATAGCCTTTTTTTTTTTCCTCCCATCCCCTTATTTTCCAAGAGAAATTAAGCTACAAGGTCTTGATAATGGCTTACTTCAGATTGCTTTTGTATTGACATAATGATGTAAAACAGTGCAAAAATCTGTTAACTTTTGTTATTTTTCCAAGAAATATACTGAGGAAAGAAATTACCTAGCCATTTTAAATTTGGAGTAATTGTAACCTTTTGAGCTACAATTTCCATCTCTTCATGAGGTAAGAAAAATAGTCTTCCAAACATTTCAAATCACTTGATTTAATTTGTAATCTTGCAGAAAGGTTTAGGACAATGTGTATCAAACACTACCAGTGCTCAAAGAAGAAAAGATTAGATGGAAGAAAAAAATGTGGAGGGAAGAGAATGGATTCAGAAGCAAGAGCTTGATTTCATTTAGTTCACCACTGTTCATGGAGATAGGTCATGGAGATAGGTTCACCACTATGTCTAGCTTTGACCATGGATTATGACAAATCCTATACACCTAATAAATAAAGCAAAGTTAAGCAAACTATCAAATCCTAAATCTGATGCAATCAATAAAACATTAGTTGATTTTTAATATCACTAGTTGCTATGAAGCCAAATATTGTCCAATAACAGGGTTTGACAGTCTACATCATGTAACTGCTAAAGCTAACAATGAACTTTACCTGATTATTGTAATGTATCATTATTTTATCATAGTTTTGGATTCCAAGAGCTTAATGAAAAGCTCAACAAAATTGATTTTAGGTACTATGTCTTGGTTGTTAAAAGAGATTTTTGGAAAAATGTATAGTTCGATAAGAGACATGATTACATAGTCATGCTATGCTACTTGGTGTTGCAACACCCATGAATTACTTGACACACATCTTTTCTTTTGCCTTAGCAAACTATGAATACTATACAACACAACACAGAACACAACTTGATGTAGATGGTTAATATGCATGAGCACTTTGTCACTAACCATCCAAGTTTATGAGCAAGCGTTAACTAAAACAACTAACAGATGGACAAATCACTGAAGCAATGCTGTTTATAGTATTTTATCCATGGTCAAAAGCCACAACTCAGAGAGTAGCATTAGCATCATTCATGATAAACACACACTCCTTTTTCTTTTAGTGCTGTTTCAGTGGTTTTGTTTGAATAATCATAATGTTTCTTGAGGATTTGTTTGAATAATCATGATGTCTCTTGGATGCTTTCTTTTTTCCTACTCTTTAGCATGATTACCCTTAGAGCTCTTATTTCAGTTTTCAGGTTTTGAACTCTCACCATAAACTGAAGAAGTTTTCCTTTCTTGTTGACAAAGAAGAGAGCATCTTCTGTTGCAGCTCTGTGATATTTACCAGGTATGCCATCCCATGGCGGTCCTGTTGCTACCTGTTTTCCCTTTCTCATGGCAGTGCAATTGATCCATGACAGTTCATTTCCACTCCTTTCTCTAATAAGCAAGTGTCCATGTGTGTTGACCAAAAACAAACTTCCATTATAGCTACCTAGTGCACCTCTCATGGCCGTTGAATGCTCATGCCTTAGCCATAGCCAGACATTATCAGTGTAAAGATATTCAAAAGTTAGGCCACTGTCTGTTATAATAAAAAATGATCTATCTGCATGCATCACCCGCATGCGAAAGTTAGCATTGATGCTTCTCGTTAGAAAGTTGTAAGATTCACTTGCACTACTTTCATGTTTACTCAAGGATATGTACTGTTGATGATCTTGTGTCTTTCGTCTTCTAGCAGGTGTCATAATGCTCAAGTCATTTGGTTCACCATCTGCAAGAACATCCTTTATTCCTGTAATGCAATTTGATGGGCCACGTTCATCGGTGCAGTATTCTGCATTCCATCCTTCTGTTTCTGGTGCATCTAAGACAGACCATTCATACCTATTGGATGTTTTCCTGCGCAGGCCGCTCTGGTGAGTTGGACCAGAACCATCACCCCCAATTCCAGGCAAATGCAGCTCCCCAAGTCTACCATCATCCAATGGGAATATTAATCTCCCAGCTTGAACCTGTATCCCTTGCACATCTCGAGCAACCTTGGCATGCTGTGGGTGCATATGATTTATCCATAGCCCTTCCACATGATTCTCATGAGTGCCACCTTTTTCGCAACAGAAACTGATGATCAGTTTATTGCTTTATGTGGATTATACTCCAATAACAATATTAGTAACATGTTCAAAGTATATCTTGAGACAAATATAGAATGTAGAAGGCCACAATGCCTAAATGAGTTAGTTGTTTTTACTATTAAGGATGAAATATTTGGATTTTTCCACAAGTAACAGATTCAAACAGTAATTTAGTAATTTAATTGTAGATATAATCAACATATCAGGTTTTAGGCAGCAAACTTTGAACTAGATCAGGATTTCATCATGATAATGATAAGGGCAATCTCATAATAAATTTAATCCTTTAATAGTATGTTAAGATAATATATGAATTTTCTTCACTTTTTCGGGGTGAATTGCATATCTCTTTAGGTGCAAGGATGAGACCATTGATAACTAATTCAGTTTGGGTGAAAAAGGATTAAATCCTCTTGCAGTTTGTGGAATTTTAATAGCTACCGTGCTCACCAACTAAGATACTAGGAAAAGAAGTAATAATACAAATCCACATATCACTTTCCTATAGTATTGGCCATATTGCACTACACCAGTTTGTTATGCTAGAACAGAAGTAGATATGCAATGGAATGAGCTTATTTCATGTTTAGCTTGCCTTTTATTTTTTGTTTATCCATTGAATCACTCATATATAAAGCTATTTCCTACAAACTGAAAGAAATTATGTAGTTTCTTTTAATCAAGGTTCATTATACTAGGAATTGGCACTGTTTCAATATTGGCTTGATTCAGTATGCTACAAGGGGTATACTGTACCGACGAACGATACACCACCTGATCGGTATGCAAGATTTTTTCCTTTTTCTTTAAGTTTTTGGGATAACTTTTTATTTTTTCTTATTTAATGTGTTATATTTAATTTTAATAATTTTTTCTTTAAATTTACAGTGCTTTTTATTGGTGTTTCAAAGTACTTTATGGTATCAAATGAAATTAATACTTATCAGTATATCACTAATATAAATGCAAGTAACAGGCAACTAAAAGAAAATATTTTTAAATTACATATGAATAAGAATTTCAAATATGTAACAAGCACGTATTAGATAACATGTATCGACATCTAATATTTGATAGAGTATCTATGCCACTTATAGATATCGGGATCCTGCTCATAGTTTGAACTTGAGAGGCCATCCTAACTCTTATAAGTATTGTGGGCTCATTTCATTGGATCACCATATCCAGCTCTCATTTATGCCTCGTCATTCTACCCCTGGTGTATGGTAGGATATTGGTTTGGTTATGCAAAAATTGTGCTGGTAAAGTTCGACCAATAAGCATCACGAGGCTATGATATTAGAACATAGTAGCCACTCAAAGCCTCGGATGTATGATATCCATAAGATAATGCATCAAATGAAGGATATCCATATCCATATCCATATCCATAAGGATGCTGGTCATAACTAGCAGGCATAGCATAGGATCTTATGTGGAAATCTAATTTAAATACGTTTAGAGATCCTACTCCATGTACCAGATCATCCTCATCTGCAGCTCCATATCCTGAATGACCTCATTAGCTCCATCTCTTGTAAGTAATAGTCTCCTCACGGGATTTATCAGATTGTTCGGGACATAAATGTTTTATGAACTTCCATGATCTTTCAAATATAATAATTGTGTTGTAAAATATATGTATCTATCGTATAATGCCCAAGGGCCTCCACTACCTTCGAAAAAAAATCATTCTATATGTTTAATATTTCATCCCATAGATTTTGGAGAAGATCGCAAAATTATTTCCATCTTTTATCAAAAGTATAATTATTATTATATGAAATAATTTATATATTTATTTTCTTTTTTCCCAGCAACTAGAACTGAACCAGAACGGCATTGTTTTGGTTTGAACTAGGCAGTTGAGCCTTGTACCAAACCGGATGGGGAGAACTGAACTGGTTCGGCCTTGGTATGGTTCAGTACAGTCCATTTTGCTCGATAGGAGATGAAATAACCTTCCATGCTTTTAACTAGTACCATAAAGTTTATCGTTTGATTGTTTGTTTGATCATAGATTTTGCTAGTTCATGTTATTGGCATATTGTACTACTTCAGGCTATGCAATGCCTATTTATACATACATGTGTACATATATACATAACTATTGCACATCTATTAGTGGTTGGTGCCATTTTTTCAATTTGCTTACATACGTACGTACATACGTACACACATACGCACACATGGTAGTTAGCACTTTCTTTTTAATTTGCTTATATAGGTTGAATAATCACTTTTAAATCTTCAAAAATGTGTGGACTTGCTCTAGGAAGCAGTTAAAAGGTAGCTTGAACACAAAAATTAAGGTTAGGTTTTCCTAATGAATTTTAGAGTACCAATTGTGTATCTATTGGGATATCACGTAATTTTTACTCACAGGTATATGTTTTGGCATTGTAGAAGCATACGTTCTGGCCATTCACTGATGTAGGTTTGATATGCAATTATCTAATTCTTGACTGCTATTATGAGGCATGTCCATGCAAGAAGTTGTGCAGATACAATAACCAACTTCTTTAAGCAATAAACATGATTAACAACTACATGAGTCTTGCATGATGTCTAAAGCTGACCTAATAAGATTTAGTATAAGTTTTCTCATCATTGAGGGAAGACCTAAGTAGCGTCCAATGGAACTCACTAATTTGTGTGTGCCAAAGATAACCAATGTAGACCAGACTCTAGCACATTGCTTCTAGGTTTTGACGGTGAATTGATCAACAAATTTGTCTGACCAGGCTCATTGGCAACTTGACTAGCAGCAACCATGTGGTGCAAAAAATTTATGGGCGATCAATACAAGAGACAAACCACTAATCAATTTTTACATTGTTAAGAATGCACCAATGTCTCATGGCAAAATTGATGAGCTGAAGAAGGTTATCATGTTGTGTGTGAAGCCACTAGCTTAAAGCTGCAAAATCTAATGGCAATCAAAAGAGGCTGCAAGTAAAATGGCACATATCTGATGCATGCATAGAAACTGAAATACAACTCCATGGCATCCTTTAATGCATGCGACAAGCAAGGCCAGAATATTTTCAACAAAAACAGAGGATCAAGTACTGTTGGAGTGCATATCAATGGAGAGATTAGCTGGATGTACGATAAGGGATTTCTGCATACAGCAAGCGAGGGAAACCAAACACCGGAGAAATAAGATGAGAGACAACATTTAGATACTTCTGTTAAATACTTCTGTTAAATACTGAGGTTAAATACTGAGGTCATATCCATAGTTAGGAGCCAGAGAGAAAAAAAAAAGAAAAACTACAAAGCATGATGATTGCCAGGTGAAAATGGAGCATGGTCCTGTGCCAAAAGAGCTGCTGTGCGAGTATCTCAGTAGTTTTGCTAAGAGACTCACTGAACATGCTTATGATGCACAGTTAATTTGGGCAGCCTTAGTGTGCCCTGCTTTTTACTGTTATCTTTTCTGTTTTTTTTAATCTAATTCCTTCTATTTTCATATGGTACTCTGTATTCCTATTTTATTCACTCCTGAACTGAATCAATGAGCAAACTTCATCATTTTCTTTTTTTATAAAGGAAGCACAATAAAGATGATGTGAGTGGTGGTCTGAATTCAGACTTGTGAAATTGATGGAAGAACAAGTTGACTAATATGTGAAGCAGTAGCTAGTTCAGATGTGTTAATAACACTAGCCATGCAGAACATTGTAATTGAAAGAGGAAAACCACATGAAAGGATATGGTGGCAAAGTACAATTACTATGAAGATGTAGATCTGACTAAATGAAATGTAGGCCCAACTCAAGGCTTCAGTGGGACTAATTGAACTTGAAAAGTGCTAGAACATGCTAGTATTAATTAAAATATTGGGACTACCTGAATTTTACAAGCTATTGAATTAGCAAAACCAGAAAATGGCCCAAAAATGAGGGAGAATCATATTTCAGTAGTGTTGAAAAGTCCCTCTATTAGTTAATATTGTGGGTCTTGCAGAGAACTTTACAAAAAAGCAGAACAGTAGAACCCAGAGAGTGACCTGGAAAAGAAAATGATGATGCATTCTTTAAGGGCCACATTTAGTTGCATGGCAGTCTATAGAATGCAAAGAAGGACTCAAGTTTCCTATTTGCTAAAGGTACAGCGAAAAAGGATTCAAGTCTCCTATTGGCTAAAAGAATAGGAAGCAGAGTAAACTTCAGGTCCCATAAGACAAGGGCTTATTCATAACTTTGAAGGACGTGAAATATGGCGTTCATCAAAGAGTAAAGACTATGACCTGGATTCAGTAGAAATTAATGCCCAGTACCTTCAGAGTCCAACCAAATTTGGGAGTTAGTGGAAGTCCAAAGATTGAGAGGACTCAAAGATACATGAAGTGACATGATAAAAGATCTTTGATTCATAGGAAACTGTAGGTAAAAACTGATTTAGGCCTGTTTGGATTGGCCGCTCGGATGGCTTTAAGAGGCTATTTGCCAATAGCTATCCCAAATAGGCCCTTAGTCTGGTTGGGAAGGATTGGGTAGATGTGATTAAATCAAGAATCAATGTCACGGGATAGAAAAACAATCTCCAAACCTGATTGGAGGGATTAAGCTAACTTTAGTAACTCTAGCACCCTCGACTCTCAGGTGAAATAATAAAGATGATAAGAGGTTCTGGGTTACAATCTGGAGGGGGTGAGGAGTGATTTGTACCTGTGTATACTGATTGTATCTCAGATTTGAGGTGCTTAAATGATTTGAAATCAAGGTCTCATGATTTTCCTGACTAGTTATTAGACATCAATGAAACTCTGACAAAATACTGGTGAGGATATGTCAATAGTTATGACATTGCAAAGCTGAATAAGATGATGGAATGGACAATGTATTGGCTGATTTCACACAAAAGCTTTCATAGAAGTCTGACATCAGTTATTTTGAGTAGCTAGAATTGGAGTAGATTATAAAGGTGGTGCATCTATTGGCAAATAATTTTATTATGAACAGAAGAATGTATTTCTATAAAGCTAAAAGTGCCACTACCCTGTGAAATATAAAAGATGCAAGATACAATTAATCAAAATATTAATGGGTATTTGTGAAAACATGAGAGATAAGAGGATCACTTTTCCAATGCATATCAGGGCTATATCCATGCCGGGCAAAATATATCAAAGTCATAAGTAAGATCTGCAAAGGATGTAGTGATATCAAGCAACAATGTCACTTGGGCTCTAAGATAGTAAACTTGATGAAATTGAGATATTCTAAAACTTCTTGCTTGGCATTTACTGGATAAGCACTCATAATACCCTAAAGTAGCTGGTAGCTATATAAAAAAGTTTCACATCTAATGGGAAAGAATGGTTTGAGGAGTTTATAACTCAAGTTGACTTGCCATCAATTGACTTAGACTCAAGTTTTTAAAGCTACATGGACCTGGCCCGCTAACAGGCTATTGGACTAACAAGTGGACTTGGGGTGATAGAGGTGGTATCAGAGCCGATCTAGGTGTGCGGAAGTTGGTGGGACAGAAGAAAAGAGCTACTTAAGGGGCAGTGGTGGAGAGATTTCGCCATGGTATGGAGCTACATTTGCAGTACCAATGACCCTACTTGGGATAAATTTGGGCCTCAGTGCTAGCTTGTAGCATGCAATGAGGATGTCACCTGATAAAAGGAGGAGATATTGTAATACTCCGGAATAGTTGGCAGCTACATAATAAATTCTCACATCGGATGGGAAAGAGTGGTTTGAAGAGTTTATAACTCTAGTTCATTTGCCACCAATTAACTTGGGCTCGAGTTTTTAAGACTACGTGGACTTAGCCCGCTAACAGGTTAATTGGGCTAGTAGGTGGGCTTGGGGTGATACAACACTAATTTGTAGTTCTTTTTAAAAGTTGTCCAAGTCTGTAAATAAGATGATGAAGTATATTTTGTTCTAATGCTTTCTTTGCCTCCTATTAGGATTGTTTTTGTTTCATTCAAAGGCTTCGTAGATACTTCCACTTTCCATGATTGTTGAGGAGTTATAGCTTTTGATCCTAATTTTCTTTAGCTTTTCCTTTCAGATTTCAAAATTGGCAAGTGGAGTCTTCCAACAAAAACAGTAACTTAAGAAGAATGAATTTTGTATCTTGAATTAAAAGTTTTTATACTATTATAATACATGCAAGTAGCCACTCTTGTAAGAGTGAAAATGTTATTAAGGCCTTTGGACAAGTAATGTGCAAGAAGTACAGGAGGAAACTGACACCCTCAGATAGAGTTTATCCATTTGAAAGAAAATGTAAGGAATTGAAAAATTGGTTGGCCACAGAATGATATGACTATCTAATAAATGTAAATGTATCATGCAGGAAACACGTTCTGAATTTTCATTTCCTTTCTTGTCTAAGTGCCTTCTGATGGTGAAGTGATGGTGGCTGGGTGCTTTGTCTTGAAGGACACTGAATGTCATAAATGATGAATGAAAATATTGGATTCAAAATTTAAGTGCCAGTTGGAATTTGCATGATGCGGGATTGTCTTGGAAAAAAAATACAGAACTTTGGTAATGGAAATGGGAGATATGTGTAAAGAAACTTATTGGAATTGATAACAGCAATTTTGAATTCAAAATTCTTGATGTTTACATTGATGTTGGTGTTGCTGAAAAGCCTTAGGACTGTGAGGGGAACATAAAATTCTTAGTAAAATCATCATGTAAATTTTTGACATCCTGTAAATTCTTGTTATCTAGTAAATTCTTGACATGCATGGGGTAAGCAGCATGTTGATTTCATTAATTTGTGTTGCGGGTGTCTAAATATCATGTGTTTAAATCATGAAGCATCTGTAACCCTACCTTGAATCATGTGCAAAATAAAGGGATTTATCTGCAAAACATGGGGGAAGGATGATCTTTTTTCCAGAGGCTGGTTGTAATGTTTCTAGATGTCAACACTAGTTTCTTTTTCCATTTGTTATTGAAGGTTCTCTTACAGCTTGAGCAATGAAGCCCTTCCAGCTATCATACAGTTACATGGAAAGTTTCATTCTTTCCTATCTTTTTAAATAGACATTCGGAAAGAAACCCCTCAAGCATAAAAACCATAGAAAGGTTTAGGTTTTTCACTGTCAAAGCCATAGAGAGATCAGCCAATTATTCCCCTTATACATTATTGTCTTGTATATTGTCCTTTCAGAAAATAACAATGCTTGCCCAGCCCAAAAAAGTATTTGGAGGAGGTGTAGCATGGAGGCAACTAAAAGAAGGTTAGGAATATGTAGAAACTACTTGCATCATCTAGTTTATTGGTTGACTTGGCTTGGCTTCTTTGTTCATGTGCCAGGTGCATCAGTATCATGATGGATTTGAATGGGACCTACCTTTGGTAATTGGTACAGTCCTGATTATTTGATAAAAAAGACTTTGTTGTTTCCTTATTATAGTTTAAGAATTTTAATCATGGGCTAATAAGTAAATCACTGTCTTGTTTTTGTGGTTCAGTAACTTCAGTCAGTTCAAAGTCAATAGTTGGTGTCAACTGGTGTTATGTTGTCCTAGTTAACTGCAATATGCTTGGACTTCTGTAACTACAAAATTCTGCAGGTGTTAGCATGCTACTGGTTGACCCAAAGTTAAACAGGAAAAGGATCACAAAAGATATTGAGAGTATCTAGGGAAGCTTAAGAAAGAGTTTTGAAATGATCTCTGAAGCAATTTCAATTTGCCATATTTCTGTATGGAACCAAATCATAATTTGAGTTGATTTGGTTGGTATTAATTTGCAGTTCTACATTCATACCTGGCTTTGTATCAGTAGTATGGATGCCCATCAAACTCCAGAATTGTTTGAATAAATGAAGATTTTATTGCAATGTCATTATCACCATGAGTTAGAAAATGCAACTTAAAAGATATATATGCTACTCATCTTGTTCTGTTAAGATTTCTGTCCCTCCGCTCTTATATATGAGCTACCATAGTGAGCTGATGTGGTTCTTTGAATCTTATTATAGTGCTATTGTAATTAAGGCCCATGAACGACCAGTTGAGTGTGATCCTAGATAATCATTCAAAATGGCCTTAACAGCAGAAAAAGAAGTGATTGTACCAAGGGAGCAGAAGTTGGGTTCTACCTGAATGCTTGGGAAGCTGATATTCAAATGCATATCCAGTATTTGTTGTGAAGAATAGTGATAAGATCTTTTCATTTATGTCATTCTGTTGAACTGGCGTGATAGCACTTAAGTGATGATCTTTAGGAGCTCCATGGGCTACCCACTTCCATTTCCTTCTGTGCAAGCGCCGCTCTATTAGAAAACCATCCTGTAGATCTATAAGTCCCTTTAATCAATCAATTATTTAAAGTTCATTTTATATTAGAATCTACCAGTAACAAAGAAATATATTCAGCTGATTTTTAAGAGCACTGTAGATTAGCAAGTAGAACATTTAATTATTTATATTATTAGCATTCAGTTCATTGAGTTTCTGCTTTGGCTGATTCTTTGCTCTCTTAATTGAAGAATGAAAAATTAAAATAAATACTATGATAAACAGAATTAGTTGTCAAAACCATGCATGATGAATGATAGTGCTATAAAAAGCTGTTTATGCTCTTATGTTACTCCTCTGGACACATTTTATGACCATACGTATAGTTCAACCAGCACATTTTTGAATATTGATGATTAGTTTATTAATGTAGTCATGCTCTTGAGGGATCTAGTTTTGCTACATGCTGTTCTCTATGACACTATATGACATTATTTCTTCTTGGTTGTTATCAGCCGCTATGTCATTGTATGGTTCATTTTAGTTCTCGAGTGTTGCAGAGAAGTCACTTATGCACCTTAGTTAATAGGAAAAGTGATACTGAATGAGCTCCAGCCAAGCCATGCAAAGAACATCCTCTGGATGATCTAAGAGATATTTCTTCCGTTGATATATGCTTCTTCCATGATGGCTTTGATTTCTTGTCAAATTCATATAAATCTCCAGTAGAACTGCACCACAATATTTATCTTAGAGAAAAGTAGAAGAGGAAGGTCAGCTATAAAAACAAGCAGCAGTGAAGGATCATACCTTACTGTGAACACAGTGCCTGGTCTAATAGTACCAGTGTCAACTATAGCTGAAACATCTCCACCTGGAGGCCGGCCATGAAAATCCCACCTATTCAAGTCCATTTATAGGGCATCCATTAAGCTTTAATATTAGTATCAGAACCACAACAACAAAGGCTATCTTGCCAATCTAGGTCATACCCACATGCCAAGTGCTAAAACATGAGGTCACACTCTTTATGTTCTGGACATGTCATTTAAGACAAAATTCAAAGCAGCTGAATATTCTTATTACTTTGATTCTCTTACCTCAAAGGCTGAAATTCACTGATCTCGACCAATGAGCCGTTCATAGTGGATAAGTACAACCTCCTGATATACAGATCAAGGACCAATCTTTGTTAACAGTTGGATTGATAATCAGTGAAACTACCTGGTAGTTTATATAAAAGCAGCTTTTCTTTCTTTTTTTGTTAATTCCTTTTTTCGCAGAAGACATTTGCATATGAAAAAATTGTGAACATGTACCAGATTACTCACTCTCCATCATGGGATATGATGCCAAACTTGATCTGTACAACTGGGCTTTGTTCTGTTTCTGCTGTGCGTGTGCCTTGTTCAGACATAAGTACAAATTCAGTCCAAATTGGCTGAGAATTTTCATTCAGTAGCAACTGAAATTATTACAGTATAAGAAGTTAGATGGCTCATATTCTAGATTACAGTTGAATTTATGTTTAAATGAAATATTTACCATCAAAGAAGCATAAATATCACTGGTCAAAACCATTGGGTGAATTTGACTAAAAGAAAAAAATAATATTGTGCCTGTAGGGTTGATCATTTGCTTACTATATGAAGTTGCTTCTTTGTTACAAGGATCAATGATGCTGTCTGTCATATTGCATCTCCAGCTATTCTTACATGTTTTCTTATTAGAAATGGATGGTCAATGATGCTTGGTTTGATGATAAGTGTTCTATCCTGAGTATTAAAATTAATTCTTTTGGTTCTTATCCGTTCCTTCTGCAATCAAGTTTATGAACAATCCCATCTAAGGCTTTTACATTGAGAGTCAGAGTTATTGCTCAAGAATACAATTCATATCTTATGGATCTTGAGCTGGACAACCAGATAGATGCCTTTAGATTTTATCCTGGCTAAAGGTTGCCACATAATGACTCTCTCTGAATCTGCACCTATCTCTCAAAATGTCAAACATCTTTTCGACAAATTTGAAAGGATTTTCCTCCACACAACCAGATCTTGATATTTTACATAACTATCAATCAACTTCTGTTCCATCAAACAGGATAGAGAATTATTTGATATGACCTCATTTTCATGAAACTTTATTGTGCAAGTAGCATGGCTTCCATGCTTCATTGATTTTATCATGAATAAGGCATGCTTTTCTGTCAAGCAAAGCCAGAGACCTAAACAGGTCAGACAACAGAAGTGGTATCAACACAAAAAGGAGGTTTCATCATATCAATCTGTTATGAGAGCTATGGGACATGCATGCATGGATAAACTTCTTCTGTTCAACTTCTGTATCTAAGAATCAATATAGACACTAAAGTTGAATTGAACCATGCGCAACAAAAGATGGTCGAAGCAATTATAGCAAAATTTTAATAAACTTATGCCACTTGACGGCATCAGAAAATCCTAAACATATCATTTTGAAATCGTTCTGAAAAAAAGTTCATACATCCAAAGTTAAAAGATACTAATTACCTGATGAAGCATCCCACCTTCTGAGAGAGCAAGAATTGTCTGATTGATTATGAAAACAGAAATAGCCTGACCAGCTGTGGTAGGTAATTCATGGGGAGCAAATACCCACTGCACCCCATTCCAGAACCTCTCATAGATTGAACCACTTTGTCCTGTGATCCAAACTGATGCTTCTGACATTCTGGTCAAAGAAACTCTCTTTCTTAAAGGCAGAACTGGATCAAAATTCTCCTCTATTACCCTATCAATACCAGCAATTCCTATAGTCTCCTGTTGATCTTGGGTAGATAACTGATTATGTTTCATACCCATGCTTTTGATTGATCCTACTTTTGTGCAGGTTTCATTGATACAGGACATCAGATCAAACGGCAAGCTGATTTCTACCCAGGTATTGGTCTGCTCTGCAAACTCCCAGAATCTATTTGTTTTCTGTTTAAATTTTGCTTCAGGCCGTTTGCTCGGAGGAGGGGGGTGGCAGGAATAACCGGTAATAACAGAGCCTACCAGCAACTGGGCTATGATATACATCATCCAGAAGGGAAGTTTCATGGACAACCCAGCCATGATTTGTTATCTGCTGTTTTTGGAGAGCATACCTGAAACAAAGCTTCCTGAAATCATTTCATGCAGATGGGATCTTGGGTTGAGATGTGCCGTTTATTCCTTGTAGGTGGTGCCTGATGGCTCATGGCAGAAAGCTCTGAAGGGAGAGAAAGACCCCTTCTTTTTGGAAACATGAGATGGGCCTCCCTGTGCTTGGATGTCCATGTATTGAACTGATGTATTAGTAGTGGCAGATGGACCTTATATTAAATTATTGATATTTGAGCCTCCATCAACTGCCATGTGATGAGGGCAACAAAGTTTGGGGGTATGCCTTGGTGGTTTGCTTTCTTTTTCTTCGGTTCTCTGTCAACACCTTTCTCACCCAACTTGAAGTCTGTGGCTAAAGTTTAGCCTCTTTATGAGTACATATTCCTCTTTTCCGTTCTACATGATTCTGTACATCATTAAGTACCAGTCCATATGCAACATGCCGTGACCAAATTAGGTACAACTTCTTAATTTTTTATTCGGTCATCTTATGAATGGAAGACTTTGGCATGCAACCTGAGCTGGTTGTCACCCTTTTTTCTACCTTGTCCTACGCATGCTTGCATATTTGTTTGCAAGTAAATAATGTCACCCTAATTTTGCTGCTATTTTCGATGGAAGAGTTGATTTATGGATGCAAGTTTTTGTCATTGTTCTGAACTCTTGTGAAAGATCAAATTATGTTTTTGTTGGTGAAGTTGGTGGTTACGTATGATCCATCACCTGGTTGTCATTTGCTTATTCTAACCACCTCCTTGACCCTAGTCTCAAGAAAGCAAGGGCGTAGCTGAGGTAAGCTGCCTAAAATTCCTCTGGAAAAGTCCTACACGGCGAAATTTTGAATGATCTCCGTGTCTGCGGTCTGTTAACGATATTTGTTACGCAAGCCATGCATCGTTAATGGAGTCAAATTTATTATTATTTTTTTTTTACAGGGATGTTAGTAATAAATTTTTATTGTTTTGAGATTTTATATAATAAGATTTGATAGAACCCTCTCTATATATTTTTCAATAGCACTACGCCTACCGTTTGATTGAGGAGAGAGGAAGGTCGATCACGGCATCATCGATGGATTTGACCCTTGGTTTTACGTAGGGTTAGAGTTAATAAGGTGATGTGAAGCATCTGTTCTTATCCCTTGGATGCAACTTGCCGCTGTAGGCATGCCTCCACGTGTGCATCGTTTATTGGATGTGGCCTTTGACTTGACTAGATCCCACCCCCTATGAATCCAATAGCTGGGCCCACTTCTTGGAATCTTACCCACCTATGATGTCAGAAGAGGAATCTCTACGGCTGCCACGTGAGAATCTCGTGGGATCTTTAATGCCTGAGTCACCATCAAGATTCCTTGTGGCTGTGAAGTCGGCAGGTGGGTCGCCTACTTTTTTTGTTATATGTCGCAGTCTCCTCACCTGCCGGTCCGCTTACCACCTCATCTTCTTCCGCCCTTTGACCTTAGAGCTACAACTGGGCTGCTCAGCCTTGCCTCATTTTGGAGCTCAGCTTATTTAGTTCAAGTTGGGTTTGTTCCCTAAGTGAATAAGTTTGAGCCAACAAAGGATGTGCCACCTTTTATTTTTAGAGCATTTGGCTTGGCTTATTTAAAAATTGAATGAGGCCTGGGCTTGGCTTATTGGAGAACATAATGAGCCCACTCAAGGCTATTAGCAAGCTAAGGAAGGGTATGTACACTTTGGTTATTTTGCAACCCTTCCCTTATCCATTCTCTTTAAGGAGCGAATCACTTTAGGTTGCAAGATCTCAAAGTAAAGGTTTTCATTTTCAAGTTGCTTTCTCTCTCTCTCTCTTTTTTTTTTTAAAAGATCGTATTAGACTTTTCAATTGAATTCCAACTAGTCCTTTTTTTACTAAAAAAATATTTAAAACCTCTAGTTTATTTATTTATTTATTTATTCTTATTGTTGAGATTGTGACAAAGTAGGCCTTCACCATCGAATGATGACTAATATTCATATATTTCTTTTCGTTATATAAATGACACTTACACTTTTTATCAATTCAACTCTTTGGATGCTTCATATCTCCATTTAACTTTGTTTATGGGAAATTATGATTAATCTCATCATGAAAAAGAAAGAAAATTCAGTCAATTGTGCAATTTAAATCTTTTGAATAAAAGAATAAATGATAAAATTTTAGAAGCTGGACTCTTAGTCCTTTGCTTTTATTAATTTTTTATAATTTATAAATTATATCATAAGTGGAAAGTAGAAACTATGCTCTTCATTTTTACCTCTTTTATTAGGATTCTAATAGTTGGAAAGTAGAATTCAAGCTTTGCATTTCCACTCTCTATTTTGGTTCTTTAAAGTCATGATGTAAATCTTTTGCTTATATTAGTGAAGTTATCTTCTTCTTCTTCTTCTTCATTTTTTTTTTTTTTTCTTTTGTGAATTAGATACTTCTTCTAATAAAAGAGTAGAATGTACAGTTTTTCTTTTATTTTATAGAGGTTTATTCTTTTTATTTGGGTTAGATGTCTCTTTAATGAGAACAATATAAAAGCTTTTCTATCTTTTCATATTAGTTAAGTCCAACCTAAATTGGGTTAGATCCCCTACTAATATAAAGGGACACAAGTTATTAAAAATAATAAAAAAATAAAATTCTCAAATTTGGGTATAAGCTATATTTTGACTCTTTTTTTTTCAAATTAAAAGCTATAGCTTTGAACCAGGCAGGGAAAGCCTTATATTAGCTTTAAAGCTACCGAATGGAAGATTAGACTAGTTAAATAATAATTTGAACTTCTTAAGCAAAAACTAAACTAAATTTAGAAGTATAAAATAAACTTTAAAATCTAAAAGTTAAGAAAAATCAGGGAACTAAACTATTGAGGATTCATTAGTTCATCAAAATAGCCCTTTGGAATAGGGATTTAGAATCATTAATTTTGATTATAAGCATTTTTTTAGATGGAATTTGAATTATATTCTAATTGTACTAGGTATTAGAATTATGTATTGAGAAATTTGAAATTCAGATGTCAATATAAGATTACTTTATAATTTGATGGATGTTTTACTTAATTGATTTGCATTATATTAGATAAAAGTTTTTAGAAATTTAAATAGCTTATGTAGGATAGATATACACCTTTGTACAATAGCACAATGCTCTACCATTGAGTTAATAGGCTAAATATATTACTATTATAATTTTTAAGATTTTTTTATTACATTATAAATCTTGTTTATATAAATTATCTACTATTTATTTTAAAAATATGAATCTTAATTTATTTAGGTGTGTTTTTGCTTTGTGTCTTGCGCCTAAGCTCGAAGAGCCCTTTGTACTTAAATGTGCCTTATGTTTTTAATAATACTGATAAATGTACTTTTCACCAAATAATATTTCATGAAAGAAATAACCTTGAATTCTTCTGATTATAAAATTATTTCTTATGCAATTATTTAAACTCATGGTGCATATCTTAGAATCCAACTCCTGTTTAGTGATTATAAAACTTGTATGAATATATGATAACCTCTTGAAGCTAATTATTTTTTAATATAAAAATAAAATCAAAATCAATGTAAAGTGCTATGAGGGATATGTATCGAATTTTTTGACTTAATGTCCAAATACTACTAGTGAAACTAATATAAGACCTTAATTTCTTAAACATACATAACTATTTTTTCCTCTTCTGTTGATAGAGAGCAATACAAGAACTTCTTGCATTTTTTTTGGCCCACAATTATAAATAATGGCTGAAGAAATGTTATAAAATCTCTAAAAATTGGATGCTTAACAATGTAAAATGGAAACCTAGGACATATAATAAATTTTATACAATATTCTACTATCATTTTGATTATATTTAAAAGACTCAATTGGTTCTTTGAAACTAGCTACTATGAATATTTAATCGATAGAATTCTTGAAATACTTCTTGCAAACATTCTGAAGATAATATTTCCCTGGTTTCACTTTTAATATTGCAACTTAATACTTTTTTACAATATTTGCAAGTATCTATAAATCCATCAATTTTTTTCAACTTAGTAAAATGATTCTACACTTAGGAATTTTTCTTTGAACTTTGTTCACAATAATTTTAATTGGATTCTTCTAATTTATCATTGTTATCCCTTCGTATCTTCAACAATCTCATTTTCACTCATATAAGAACATGGCATTATGGTAAAACAATTTGCTCAAATAATAATATATTTTATAAAAATAAAAGTCAACATTCAAACAATTATATAGTATAAAAATAAAAAATTGAAATAGAAAATAGCATTTAAAGCTACATCAATAATAAACTAAGTGGCATTAGTTTTCATAAAATAATTAACTAAAGATGGTTCCTCAATAATAAAATAAAATATGGCCCACAATAAATCTTCAAATATAACATGAGTAATAGACAATGCTTAACAAATAATATCAGTTTCAATATAAATAAAACAAACTTATATATTATAGTTTTTTATATAATCTTTAACATCTTATATTTTATATTGACTTTAATCTTAATAATTAATGCTATAAATTTATAAGTTGTATAAATGAAAGAAGATAATTATCTTGCAAGTGTGAGTTCAGCTGAGTACCTAGAAATTATAAAAGCAAAGAGATGGGAGCTCTAGTGAAGAAACAAATATTAACAAGAGGTAAATGCTGAACAAAACAATTATTGCAGAGAAACGATACTGGTTAATTGCGAGGAGCTAATGTTAGATGATTGGATTGAGAGGATGAAACCATTGAAATGCTGAGCAATTAGAAAAACGACAAATAGAAAGTCAAAGAACTTCTAATTACTTGATACTTGAGGTGGGGTAATGTCTGATGGCCTTTAGTCAGGAGAGACAATGTTGGAGGGCCAGAGAGAGGTGATGTAGATGAGAAATGGACCAAATCGCCTCTGAGAAGTTAGAAATGGTGCTTATATCACTATCGGGATAATGCCTCACATCGAAGTGATGCGAATGCTTTGGGCGATTGGTATATTTGTTATATGAATGATGGTTAGCAAAGTGTGAGCCAGTGATAGATGGTTAGGGGTTGGCTAATTAGGGTCCATTTAAATTGAAGAGGAGTAGAGTGGTCACATGTTGGTTGACAAATGGTGCCTCACACCAGAGTTTTGCTATGCTAACGAATGGGAGAGATTGAGTAGGTGACAACTAACTGAGTAGGAGCTAGCAATGGGTGGTTGGGATTGGAGTTTCATTTGAATCACATAAGTGAGAAGGGGTTGCAGGTTGATTGATTCATCGAACAACACCTTATGCTAGAGTGTGGCAACACTGACGAGCAAGAGAGATCAAGTAAATGATGGTTGGTAGGACAGAAGTTGGCAACGAGCGATTTAGATTGGGGTTTCATTCAAATCAAAGAGGAGAGGAGGCAGAAGGATTAGGTTTGATCAAGGATTCATGATACATTCTCATAGTCAAGTTGATTAATAGAATTAATGGTGCCTAACCGAGTTGAATTCACTCGGGCCATTGAACATTGGAATGGGTTCAATGAGCGAGATCAAATGCTAAGCTAGCGAAGCCATGCCCAAAGATCAAGTCCAACCATGCTAATCTAACTATGTCAGATTGGATTTTAGGTCATCTGGGCCAGATTGGGCTTCATTAAGGGCTAAAAATACCAGACCTTCTTTAGGTTTGGGCATTAGGCTAGGTCAGGATTGGGCCGAGTAATTATTTGATCCAAATTTTCTCTTTAGCTTTAATATTAAGTCTAGACCTGATTGAAATGAGGTTGAGCCTAACTCATGGCTTAACCTGATATCGGGTTGATCAAATGAGCCATGGGCTAGCCTGCTCCCACCTCCAACTCTTTTGCCACAGTGCTTATGCTTTCCATCCATGTTTCATGATTTATGGTTGTCTGGATCTTTCACGAATCTCTAGGGTTTTAAGTTTACCAGCGCAAGCATCAAAAAAGGTTGATGCTTGCAAGTCACATCCATTTTCCTAACCGAAGCTCGTGCAACTCACGTGCCTCTAAAAAATGAGGCTCTCGTCCAAACTAACCGCTGCCAGCATCCCATCAGTGTCCGCCAAAACCCTAACCTAAGCTTCCTGCCTCTTCCCGGCCGCCTCTTTCTCCTCCTCCTTGTCCTCGTCTCCCATGGCGAAGAAGCGAAAGCCCGTCCCCGAACCAGATCCCTCCTTTTCCTCTTCCGAGGAAGAAGAAGAACAATCCGAAAACGACGAGGAGGAGGAGGAAGATGAAGCATCCGAAGATGAAGTAGAAGAAGAAGAAGAGGAAGAAGAAGAGGAAGAAGAAGAAGACAACGAGGAAGAAGAAGAAGAAGAAGAAGAGCGGATAGATCCCTCGAACCGCGAGGCCATCCGCAAACTGTTGGAACCCTTCGGCAAGGACCAGCTGATAGACCTCCTCAAAGAGGCCGCTCTCAAGAATCCCTCCCTCCTCGCCAGCATCTCCGCCTCGGCCGAGTCCGACCCCGTCCACCGCAAGATCTTCGTCCACGGCCTCGGCTGGGACGCCACCACCGAGACCCTCGCCTCCGTCTTCTGCCAGTACGGCGAGATCGAAGAGTGCCGCGTCGTGGCCGACCGCAACACCGGCCGCAGCAAGGGCTACGGCTTCGTCCTCTTCCGCACCCGCGCCGCCGCCCGCAAGGCCCTTAAAGAACCCCAGAAGAGGATTGGCCACCGCATGACCTCCTGCCAGCTCGCTTCCTTTGGCCCCCCTGGTGCCCAGGGCCCCACTCCCGACGCCACCGGCCGCAAAATCTTCGTCAGCGGCGTCGCCGACCACATCAACCCCGAGCGCCTCCGCGCCTTCTTCTCCCGCTTTGGTGAGATCGAGGAGGGCCCCCTTGGCTACGATCGCAACACCGGCAAGCTCCGCGGGTTTGCCATCTTCGTCTACAAGTCGTCTGACAGCTGCAAGAAGGCGCTGGAGGAGCCAAAGAAGTTCTTCGAGGGATGCGAACTGCAATGCCAGAGGGCGGTGGAGGGGCTGAAACCGAAGACCCCGACGGTGGCGGCTGGGGGTGCTGCCGCAGTGCCAGCGGTCCTTCAGCCGAACGACCTGGCGCTCACCTATGCTTCGCAGTCGGTGTTGGGTCTGAATCCGATGGCGGGGTTGGTGGGACAGAGCCTGAACCCGGCTCTGGGGCTGCTGGGGCAGAATTCCGGCGTCGGCGTGCTGAATCCTGGAGTGGCGACGGTGACAGCGGCAGGGATATCACCCTCATTGAATAGGAGCGCTGCGACTCCCCCACCTTATGGAGTTGGATTAGGGCTTGGTGGGGGTGGGACAGGGGTCAGTAGTATAAGTCCTAGTGTTATTGGGAGTTATGGTTCTCAGGCAGCGTTGCAGGGTTTGGGGGCTTACCAGAACAGTCAGCTGTCCTCAACAACTGCGATGAGGTCTCAATCTGGCATAGGATCTATGGGCACTGGTTTGCCATCTTATCTCGGGCGCTAGGTAAGTATTTCTGATACTGGATCAATTTTCATGCTAAAATTTTCTCCTACTTGTTGGATATGCAAAATATTTGAGAAGGAAATGATTCATTCAAATGAAGACATTTACAAAGGAGGTAAAAAAAAAAAAAAATTGAAAAGGAATGTTGTAGCCTCAATAGAAGACTAAGTTTAAGGATGATCTATCATGATAAACAATAAGACAATAAATGCAAATAATAGAACTGATGCCCTAGATGTCTCTCATAATAAAGAAGCCATCCTATTATGAAGCCACCCCTTAGGATTAGGATTAGGATTAAACATAGTGATAATCTATTTACACCTTTACTTTTTTTTTTTCCTTTTTTGCCTTACCCACACTCTGACATTTACATTTATCCTTATGACATTTTGGAGAATTGCAAACCAGCAACTAAGATGTCTCTTTCCTCAAAAAAAAGAAAGAAAGAAAGGAGACACCCACCTTAATTTTTTTGAACCCTCCACATGTTTTCCCAACTCCAGACACATCTCACAGCATAGAATTTTTCTTTTAGACTGTGGCTCTATCTATCACCGAACCTATGCATTGTGCAGCTGCTTTCCTTTGGACGTACTAAATTTTGAGTAGTATGACTAGTTCATATTAATATACTTCAAATTGCTATTCAATGTTCTTTGGAATGTTGCATGCTGTTTTTTGTAGAAATGAATGAAAAAGAAGGCTAATGCTTGCTTAGAAGTGTGAAAAACTTAGATCTGGTGCTTTTGTGCTTCAGGTAGTCGAGATTACAGTGTCATCAATTGCTCAAATCTTCTTTGATTAGATACTATAAGAGGTTGGGCACTTTACCTGCACTAGTTGATTAAAGAAAGGACGTTTATTTTTGTCTGTTAAAGAGTGTTCGAAAAGTGCTGGCACGCTAATAATCTCTAAAATTGAAGTTTGTAGGTAACATTTGTTGATATGCATGTGAATATATTTAATAGAAAAGAACATTATGTTGTTTATAGTTTTAAATGAAGATGTCCATAGAGTGATGATATCTATCTTATTTAGCCTGTAGTCATGTTTTCTTTCCTTCAGAGCTATATCTGAGTGGTTCAGTTGGTGACTTTTGTTTTGGATAAATTCATCACCGTCGATTTTGAGGCTAAACACTTTTATCCAGAGGACTTTTAAGTTATCATAGATCCTTTAATGATGAGTAATTGCAAATAAGTGCAGTTGGTCTTCCTTTGTTATATGGATGTACCTTCTTCTAATATTACCTCAATTTGTTCTAGGGTGGTTAAAAATGGTACTTAACAATTTTTAATATCTAAGACAATTATAGAATAGGACAACAAAGGCCATTGCAATATTGCTCAACTGTTGACAAATAGACTCTATGGAGAGCAGCTTACTTAGTTAAACTCTATTCTTCTCACCTTTCTTATATTAGAAATGATATGATGATGCCTCTTTATTGGCATGGCATAGGTCAATCATCTTTCTTAATCTAAACCTTATTTTCTTGTAAAATTTTTGAGCTTGATGCTTCTTTTCATGTATCATTACTGTGGAATGGTTAATGGGCTTGGATTCATAACATGGAGGAAAGATGCGAGCATCTAAAAAGGTTTTGATATGATAATAATGACAATAACAATAGCTAATTTTTAATTTCAAACTACTTAAGGTCAGTAACATGAATCTTTTCTTCCATTTTTCTTGGTTTAGGACCATACTTTTTGTAATATGTAGAGATGTTAAGCCAGTGTTATTAAAAGCATTAGGTACACTTAAGCGCAAAGGGCTTTTAGAGCCTATGTGCAAGGCGCAAAGCGAAGGTGTGTGCGTTTACGCCGAGCAAAGTGAAATAAATAATGGAATAATTTATTTAAGTAATACTTATAATACATAATAGAAAAAAGCTAAAAAAAATCATAATAATAATATATCGGGCCTATTAGCTTAATAAAAAGTCTTCTCTTTTTTAGTTAAAATCTATGGTCTTTTTATATTTTTTCTTTTCTTTTTTAGATGATAACATAATTTTTAATGTTCTATCTATCTATTTTTTAATTTTTAATTTTTTTTATAGAGTAAGAAAAATAATTGTGTATGGGATGGTGCATCATAAAATCAATATAATCTAATAAATATAAAGATTAAAAAAATATTATAAATATAGCTTATTAAGAAAAACATACTTTTCTTGTGTTTCAAATTAAATCAAAAGTGCATTGTTTTTACCTCACGTGCGTCTAGATGAAGGTGCCATGTTGGGAGAATAAAAAACATCCAACCCTAGGTGCCTTATACTTTAGGTGCATCTTAGAGTATAAGAAGCATTTAATCCTTTTGTGTCTTATACTTCGTGTCTTGGGTGCGAACTTTAGGCATGCCTTTGATAGCATTATGTTAAGTCTTTTATTACCACTTCCTTGAACTAAGCTTTAATTTCAAACTACTTGGGATTACTTACATGATTTCTTTTTCTCCAATTCATTTGGTTTAGGGCCATATTAAGTCCTTTATTACTATTTTTTCCATGTAATTTTCAGTCTATCTTGATCTTTTTTTCTTCTACGTATATCAAATCACTTCTTTTTTCCTTCTACTTAATTCTCATGTGATGATCACATGATCCATTACTTTATTGGTTGATTTTTTGTTACAAGAAATTCTTTTGACATCTCAAAAATAAAATTTTAGAAAATTATAAAATAATATAAGTGGTTTAGTCTTAGTGGAATTAGTAATGCAAGACAATTGAAACTAAAATTGTTAATTTAAAAAGAGCAGTTACTTCTTTTATAGTTGAAGGAAGACTTGATTCTTTTTATATATGTTGAACACATGCATATGTAGGTATTCTAATTGATTCATGAAAGTTTCCAAGGGTATACCTTTTACTAAAAAACCATTTAAGTGATGGCTTTGATGACTTCAAAGTGAATAACACTTTTGTGAAATACATGACATAATTGTCTTGGACTAGTTAAGGGAGATTATTTGAAGCTTTATCCGGCTGAGAAGTTTATTATTTGGACAATGAAACCCCAAAAGCTGCCCAGTAAGGGGAATTCTGCAAATCCACTGCTTGTAGATTTGAAAGCTATCAGCATCTATTAGATATAGTTATCAGAAATTTTGAGCAAACTTGTCCATTTAAGATCTATCGTGTACACTATGTACCCATGTTACAAAAGTGAGTGATTCCTTGATCTCTCTCTCTCTCTCTCTCTCTCTCTCTCTCTCTATATATATATATATATATATATATATATATATATATATCTATGTGTGTTCATGCATGCACGTCTCTCTCTCTCTCTCTCTCTCTCTCTCTTTTTGAGACCTAGCAAGACGTCTGGGATAAAATGCCATTTCTAATAACTTATCATGAAGTTAGCAATGGGGCTGGATTGTTAAATGTGTAAAACCTCATTTGATTTGGCATTGGTAAACAAATCTAGGTTAATTTTGGGTTATGTGGAAATAAAAAATATGAGCAAAGGCGCAAAAGGCGTGCCTAGGCAAATAGGGGAGGCGAGGTGTAGCCTTAGTGCCTCAAATGGGTCTAGGTGAGGCACTCTTAGAAAAGTGCTGCCTAGGTGAGTGCATTGAGCCAAGCAGAAGGCGTTGAGGCGCTTGCCTCTTATTTGCTCTGGTCATTGGATCACACCAAGCTAAAATTTGTCCTGTATCACCTTATCACATGGCCATCCCTAATCTCCATGTATGACTGTATCACACGACCATCCCTACTCTTCACGGAAAGTGGATGGCCCTCACTCGATTCTTCTCCAATATCTGATCCCTAATTCAATCTTCCTAAGTGAAAAAAACTTCTCGCCATCTTGCCGTTGTTGTCTGTCCCAAACCCAAATTCGACTCCGACACCATGAGATAAAGGGTCGGCCTCCACCACCATCACCTTCAAAGAAACCAAGAACCAATTTCTATACTTGGTGCCACTTTTTGCTGAGCTTGAAAGAGAGGATTTTTAATAGGGAATTAGATTGCTATCGAAGAAGAGATCTCCTCGAACCATTTCCAAATATTTTGGAGTAATTTGTGAGATCTTTAATCTATGATATTGGATCCAAGTACTTCACCTCGAAGATTTCTTCTTGATCAAAAGGTACGCACTACCTCTTCCCTTAACTTCTGAATGAAAAAATAAAAAATAAAAAAAAGAAAAAGGGAAGAAAAAGAGAAGCCTCTCTTCTCCTCTTCCTCCTCTCATCGAGAAAGCTCTTCTTCGAGTGTTGTGTTGGATGCCGCCGTGGTGGTGGTGGTGGAGAAATCCGGCGATCTCCCTCCCCCCTTTTGTGGTGGGTGGTTCTGGTGATGGGATTGAAGGTAGAGTTCGCAATTAGTTTTGCCCCTTTCTAAATAGTGTTTGGATTTGATCTGTGTGGTTTGAAGCTTTGAAGAACTTGTTCATCGGGGGAGTTTGGTGGTGGCTAATTGGAGAAGAGCGTAAGGTTTGACCTTCATTGGGTTCTTTTTTTTTTTTAATTTTAGTAGTTGAATCCGATCTAAAGATTGTCGAAAATGGGGTAGAATTTGTCATCATTTGAAGCATTGTAGCTCCTTGAGCTTTTCTCCTTTTTCTTTTTTAGAAGTTTTCCCTGATTTTTTCCATCCGAACCTGTGATTTAATTTTAGGTTTGTAGAGATGCCCTTTTGTTGTCCCTTTGTTGGAAACTTCTGGGAAAATGATTGATTTGTTTTATTCATTATGCTATAAAATGGTAGGAAGAAGTGAAGTATTTTTTCATTTTTAATGTTTAGTGGAAAATACAGATAATTTGGAATCAAAAAATTTAGAACTCTCGGTTTTGTTTAAGTATAGTTCATTGCAAGTACATGAGTATTTAAGTCTCGGTTTTGTTTAAGTATAGTTCATTGCAAGTACATGAGTATTTAAGTCTTGATTATTTTTTTTATGAAATATGTGTTTGTTTTGAAAACTAGCACCTCGCTTTACTTAAGCGAGCGCTTGGTGCTGTGTCTTGTGCCTTAGGCGATGAGGAGAGTTGGCACCTTAGAGTGCCTAGCACCTTTGACAACATTGGTTCATGATACCCATCTTGATGGATCACCATCTTGGCATTGAGGAAACCCTGCTTTCGTGTAAGGAAAAATGAGATTTCTAGCAAGATATATACCTTTACCTCAAGCATTTTTGGTACCCTTTGCATGGAGGTATTGGTGTTGCGTATGGTCCTTTTATTTAGTAGGCTCTTTGGAAACAATAATGGATGCTAAAGTTGACTTGCGATGATCCTTCTAAACTTGTTCAAAGGCTAGAGTGATTGTGGCTAGAAGGAAATCCTTGAGTGAGCTTTTGATCAAACTTGGCTTTCAGTCATACTTCAAATTCGGCTTCCCATTGCGAGTCTATTGTTCGGTTGTTTATTTATTAAGAAGAAACTTTCTTGACCCATGCTATAGGATTCAAGATTTATAACATCCAGCTTTTTTTTCCTAATTCCATATGAGGGCCATTCACCAGGAAAGATGCTTTAATACTTCAGATGATAGGAATTCAATTCCTATCTATGATATTTCAAGCAAAAGAAGATACAAAAATAGAGCAAATAGATCAAATAAAGAATATTCAATCACTTCAATGGGATTGGGACCTCCAGTACCCTTTGGACTGTGTCTATTAAATCGATCACCTATGCAGATGTCCCTTGGGGCACTACATATTCATAGTTTCATAATTAGTTGTCTTAGTAGAATAAGAAAAAGCAAATAGGAAATATGAGATAACCAATCCCTAATGGGCGAGGATTCCTCCTAAAGTACTCTCCTCCCCAAATCAAAGTAAAATTAGGATCCTAAAATGAAAAACCTATAAGAGTTTTTCTTTTTATAAAAAAATTATGACAATATGTTTGTTACATCATGATGACACATAGTTCATTTCTCATTGACCTGAAATTCACCCATTACCTGGTTAGTTTTCCGGTTTGATGAATGGTCTAGCTTTTAAGACGTTGTTTGTCTAATGGTGATTGCAACAGAATTTCTTTGTGCATGCTGAAATACTGCTTTTGCATCTCTACATATTAAATGAAAAATTATCTTTTTGAGGCAAGGATTCCATTCAGGGTAAGTTTTATCATAATTTAGAAGGAAGAAACAAGAAAGAACAGAAATATTGATGAATCGGGGGAAATCAAAATTTTGATTTCTCATAAAAGAGATGTGGTTTTTGTCTCGTTCTTGTACAAATTTTCATATATCAGGGAGCTTGACATTGTTAGAAGGCAACAGAAGTGAGCACCATGATCACTAGGGTTTCTTTGTCTATGTCAATGATCTCTCACATCTCCAGCTATCAGTCCATTGATGTGTTAAGCAGACATCATAATGCATATTACCTGTAAATACTCAAAATATCTTTTCACCACTTTCATGTTGAAAGATCAACAGGCTATCATGTTGTACCTTGAGAGACATAATATGAATAACTTAATTAAATTTAATTAAAATGAAGACCTTATTCACATTTACAGATAAATAGTTACTTATGAGAATAAAGAAGAGAGAGAACTTATGTGACTTACATGAGGTGTTAATAATGACTAACAACGCAGTTGAAGTGCTTATGGAAAATTGTTATGCCAAAATAAATTGTCACGTTCAAAAACAATCATTCTTTGAAAGTGAAAATGTATTTCTACTATTAGTCCAATGTCCTGGGTGGTCCAAAGTCTAGAACCAGTGGGAAAATTAGACAATTATTTGCTGAGTGGTGAGAATTGTGACTTGGTTGGTGAGTGCAGACTTAAGAAGTGGAGATAATCTCAGGAAAAAATACTGAGGGGTTAGAGATTAAACTATATGAAAGGAGAAAGAAGTGGGGAAGAAACCTACCATCTAGAGAGATTACATCAGTCAGTTTTCTGTAATTCCTTCTTAGCTTATCCTGACTTTAAGCCACTTTTAGAGATTCCAAGACAATAAGATCAAAGAGGTGAAAGTTGGCCCTTGAAAAAGGAAATTACAGTTGCATTTGGTTTTCAAAAATATTTTCCGTTTTCATTTTGTAAAAACAGTGATCATTTTATATCTTTTGATTCCTTCAAAATGTGTTTGATAAGTGAGAACAAAATTTATTTTATATTTTCTATTTTCGTTATAAATGATGCCTTCTTAGAAGGAGAGGTGAAAGAAAATTAAAGGGGACATCATTTACTCTCGTATTTTTAAATTTTTGTTTTCTATCATCTTCTTTATTTTGATGAAAAATAGTGAAAGCATCTAAGTGTTTCCATTCTTTTGCTATGGAGTTACGTTTTTTAAAAAAATTGTTTTCATTTTCCATCATCAAATATATTTTCGTAAGAGTTTCCTATTTTTTGTGAAAATGAAAACAGGATTTTTCTTAAAAACCAAACACACCCTGATTTTCAGATTGATTTGTTTCATGATATTAACAACCATTTATATAATATGAGAAGATGATGGATGAATTCAGAATTCAGAATAAGCAAAAAATTTTAAATAAATAGTATAACCTGAACTAAAGAATTGAAAATACAGTTGTATAAGCAACACCCGAATTCCACCTACTTCATAGAACAACAGCAAGAGAAAAAGCTAGGACTTTATTTTCACTATCTGAATTCTTTTGAGTAACAACCCATTCAACTGCGTTTGAAGAAACTTCATCCTAATGAAATGTTAAAAACAACATCTACATTCACAGCAACAGAAAGATAGACCTGATAAAACTCACCAGTGGAGCAGCAGAGTGATAAGGAAGGAGACTAATTAAATAAATAACTAGTTTGCAGATATGGTTTACTAGAACAAAGGGAAGTTGGTGGCAAAAGTTGATAACTTGGTGTTAGTTTTTGATATAATACTCATGAAAACTGACAACAGTTTAGAGCAGTTGATGGAAAATGAACATTGGGGAACTTAACAGCCAGTCCATTGTTTGACTGCAATTTGATGTTTAGCCCAGTACACAGTCAACTTTTTTTGTTGAGTCTATGTACAAAGGTTTGCTTAGGTTTGTTCGTATACACATATTTGTTTCATACACAGTTGACCAAGGACTAAATTTAAATGGCCATCAGAGTCAAGGGGCAGGAAACAATTTTCTGTCATCGGAGATGAAAAATAAAATGGTTTGTCCTGGGTGCGGATCCCAATTACATCATAAAGTTTCTCTGTGGAGTGAAAATTTAGATAATGATGGAATTATTCTCTGTTGCTTATAGAATGTCATCTCCAGCATTTCAAAAATTAAGTTGAGTGTTGTGAAAGAAATCTTGAGACACAGACTGCTCTAATTGGTTTCCAAAGTGGAGTGAACCCATAAAACAATAACTGATGAAAATAATGCTTTACTTGACATGTTTTAGGAACAGTTAGTTATGCCTTCATAATGTAATCTATATCTATGTTTCTTTTCTATTGTAAGAATGCATACCAAGAGTATTTTGCCTCTTCTCTGAGCACTGGGCTTTAGAATCACAGTTAGGTACATGCCAGATCGTGATTTTGCTTCTTCAATCTTATTGCATTTTCCTATTGGCAATTTTGATATTTGCTGTGACTTTTACTTTCTGTCCCTGCTAACTTAGATGCAATGAAGTTGCCTGAGTTGCAAATCAGGCTTAAGTTTAGATAGCCTGTAGTGAAAAGATCAAAGGATTTTGAACCTGTTAATTAAACTCTCAGCCATGAGAAAACTTATTTCTATCAATGTAACCATTATCTGATTGGGCCACTTATGCTAGTAAGCCTCTGTTCACATGATTGTTAGGTAGAAGAGATGAAGAAAGGGTTGCACCCCCGGATGCAATGGATTTCCTAAGTAATTCAGAGTGGGAGATTGATGCATGTTATGGTGACCAAGATAGATCGTGTTGGTAAAGTCTTATCATTTTAGAGCAAGGTGACAGGTGGCACAGAGCCTTGGTCAGATTGCAAAGTTCAACCACCAATATGGGCCAAGAATGAGGAAGATGGTGGAAAGTAATGCTTCTAACCTACAGATGGTAGATTTCTTTGAAAATGCCTTCCAACGTTTGGAAGTTTCAAACATTCTACTTGAACTGGGTATTGTTGCCTCCAAATATTTGAAGCATGTGAATTAACATTCTCTAAATGAAATCTTGTTTGGATGTTTCCAAGGATTCCTGTATTGGTATGACCATTTTCTGTGTCAGCTTAAATGATCAAAATGCGTTACTTTCTTGTTAAAGTTTGTTTCACCGTTTACATCTTTTTGATGAGACCTTGTTGTGTACTGCCACTATGATCTTGCTGCATACTGTATTCTCAGGTTTGCTACATCCAATACAGATATTGGATCTTTGTTTTCAGATTCAATTTCAACATGAATCTTAAAACATTTAGTCTGGTATCCTTGACCGTTCCATTGCATTTTGCCAGGGCTTCAGGTTTTATGCAATAAAGCAAGCGCAGAATCAGTATTGAGTTGTAACTCATACTTTGTGTTTCTTCCCTGCCTCATTTGACGTTTACATGAACCATTGTCAGAGTTTTGCATCGTATATTCTACTTCTTCCGCTGCTGTATTTGCATTAAATCCATGTTATTTTTTTTGTCACCATGGTTTTTTAACCCTTTCCCCGCATGTTTGCCTTTTCCCCTTGTTATTATGTTTTGTTTTGTTCTTTACTTCTTTTTGTTGAGAACTAGGACATGTGGAAGCCTGCTAACATGGGGTGCATTTTTTCTTTCCAAAAATCCAATTCTGTCCATCATATCAAGTTGAGGATAAGATTAAGAACAATGAGCTGTGATATAGGCAGAAATCAAATGTGTATCATGCATGGAATTTAAGTTGGAGCCAATGTGCTGATCCTTTAGCCTTTGACAAGAGGGCTGGACAAGGTCAATATGGAAATCATAGAAGGTTTCGAAACATTAGGGTTAAACTACAGTAGTTGCATGTTTTTCAAGTCATCTTACGTAGAAAAGAATTATCTGCATGGAATTCTTCCTAGAAAAGTGCTATCTGCATGGAATTCTTCCTCGCTTGTAGCTTGATTTAGCCAAGCAGAGCGCACCTGTTTCTGAATGGTTTGATGCTTTGACAGTGAACAGACACTTCTCCGAGAAAGCTGAAGGTCTTTTCAAAGCTCTGAAGGCCTTTTCAAATCTCAACAAGTAAAATGCAGTGTAGCTTCACTAGCTAATATTTGTGGAGATGAGACTTGGCCATTCAGGTTAGGATAGGATAACTTGTAGTAACCGCCTGTAGGATCAGTTTTGTTGCAGTCAGTGGATTCTATCCTTTCCGGGGGCAAAAGAATGGCATCCTCAGAATTTATTTTATGGATTAATTTTATTTAACTTTTCTTAACTATAGACTATTTCTACATTCTTTTTTAAACTTAAAAAATTTATAATTAATCTTCTAATTAATCTTTACTGTTTAAATTTAGGGTTAAAAGTAACGAAAAAGTAGACATGTGATTATTGCGTTACCATTATAGACACTATTTAGTATGACTTAAAAAAAAAAAAGTTTGATTATGTTTTTGATCAAAATTATTTTCTTTAAAGAATAAATATTTTTGTTCTTTACGATATTATTTATTATTAAAATCTGAAATTTTTAGTGGTGACAGTTGCATGACCATTTTTTTCATTTATTTAAATACTCAATTTAAACGGTAGGAGATAGTTGCAATTTAAATTGAAATTGATAGGTTGATTTATCAAAATTAAAAGCTTAATTGTAAATTTTTTTAATTTTAAAAAATGTGTAAATATTCTATAGTTAAAGAGATTCAGATGAAATTAGCCGTTGTTTTATGCATATGATGCTATGTCATGTGACTACTTAAATCTGAACAAGTATGGTATTAGATCCAACACCATCAATCGGAGATTAGGATGCCTTAAGGTAATTGTTTAAGGTATCAATTTTATGGAACCCATTTTTGCAGTAGATATATATATATATATATATATATATATATATATATATATATATATATATTGCTTTTTGAAAACGTTCAAAGTACTTTTATCTCAATCAGATAAATACCTCAGAACCTGAAATAGGTTGGGAAACTGCACAGATGAGATTTTGTTGTGCTTAAGGCCTTTCAAATTAGCTGGTGTCAGCATAAAGATTGAAGCTATTTTAAGATTGGAGCTATTTTAAGTTCAGACTGCTGGCGTGCTAGGAGGTAATATATTGTATACCCAAAAAAAAATACAACATTTTTCAAAGGGAAACAATGGCTTCTTTGGAATTTGATGCCACTAAAAATGTATTTATTGGTAGTCCAAAGGGCAACTAGCTACTTTTTTTTCTTCCCCCTCCTTTGGAATAATGAAAAACAAAAAGGCTTTTTTCTTTTCTCTTTTCTTCATAAAGAAAAATTAAATATCTGAAAGTTTATGTCAAAGTACTATTTATCCCAAAACCATGGCAACATATACGTGGATTTTTGCTTAGTTTAACGGCTTTTTAAAAATTATTTCTCAGATTTTTGCTTAAGTTAATGACTTTTTAAAAACTATTTCTGCGATTAGTGCCCTAAAAATTATTTTCAAAAATAATATCCATCATGCCATGTGGAATGTTAAGTTTGCATGCTAAAATTGTTTGTCCAATGGAGGAGTATCAACTAACAAGAGCGAGCACACTTAAAAACAGAGCAGGTTGAAATAGTCCCTTAAAGAGATGATTCCAGTCTGACTTTTTTTTTTTCTTTTTTTTTTTTTAAAGATAAAATCACTCATCCTCTCTTGAAGACACGATTTAAGTTGAATAGATGATTTCAACATATTTTTTTGATTTTTATTTTTATTTTATTTTTTTTAAAAATAATCTATCCTTTTAGAGCTTGGGACCACACCTGAGCCCTCTTCTAAGCGACCCGTCGGTATTCCGATTGCCTCCCCTCTTTCTCCCATCGGCCTCCTACCGTCGCCTTTCCAGTCGACTTGCGTACTTCCTCCCCCCTCTAGCCAGCTGCTCTACCTTGTTGCCATCGATAAGGTAAGGAATTATTTTATTTTTAATTTTATTTATTTATAATTCATATTAATAGTAGAAATGTTGCTAAAAGATTTAAATTTTTTAGCATTATGGTACATTTTGACACACAGTAGCTAGGCTTCAAATAGGTTAGATTGATCCACGATCCGACTCGATCTATAATTAAAGATTCATGAAAAATTGAATCCAACCTAAATTTTAGTACAATACCTCAAAGAAAAAATTGCATTCCAAAGTTATATGGATGTGGCCTATAGCCACAATAAATTGAAAGATTTTATTTTTTGGCATGCTTTATATTTGAAAATTTTATTTCTTACCATACATAAATTATTGAAGGAGAAATCCTTGAATAATAATAATAATATTATTATTATTATTATTTATTAAAATTAAAAATAATTATAATTTGTACTTTATAATTTGAGAATTTTTATAACTTAAATTTTAAAATTAGTAAAACATCAAAATATTTTAACGTTTATAAGTTGTTGCTGCTGCTGCTCTTGTCATCATCATCCATGAATTAACAACCGCATTCACGTTGCTAGCAAAGCAAGGTAAACCTAAAAAAAAACCCCAACCCATACCGTTCCCATGACGAGTATATCCAAAATTATGTTGATTGATTATACCTTATACTAAAGTTTGAATTCTTGTAAAAAGAGGGATTATCCTTCATCCAAAATCAGAGTTTGATAATTTATTTCTCATAACTGATTGCTTACTTTGTTAGCATCACCCGAAATGATTCCATGGTTAAAAACAATTGACGGGTGCTCTTCTTTTGTTTTTTTGAAAGAGTACCTATGAATGAATAAGCTTAATATAATATAGAAAATCACAAACTTTTGAAAAAATTATATAACAAATTTGATAAGATAATAACTATTTGAAGACAACACAAACCACAGCACATAGAATGATAAAATCCCCTTTCCACAATATACACTAGAACACCGCTACCCTAACAAAAAGGCATAGCTAATCACTCCAAAACTTCTCATTTCAAGCCAAAGAAGAATATAACCTTTTTCCTCCTCTCCATATCCACTAGACCTCCTAGAGCCCCATGGCCAATTGGAAGCCAAGAGATGGTTTCAGAGGAATGAGAGAGAAACTTGGATAGAGGGATCTTTTCTTTGAGCAGAGAAAAGAACTCTAGGCTTTACAGAGAGATTAGTGAGAGAGAACCGAGTAGTTATTAACGGACCGATGCTTAAATCTAATTTTTAAGAAATTTAATTACATAAATAAATAAAAGCATAACTAATTTTAAATTAATTAGATCATAATTGTATCATTTATGAGTTGATGGGTCAATATGTGTAATGATAAAATTATTTTATTTTAGAATCTACTTAAAGTCATTCCAAATCTACTTAAAGTTATTCTGAATCCACTTATTTTTTATTGGGTTCGAATCATATTCACATGTTATGTCTAATTTTGCCATTATTACTGATGCATATCGATCTAGAAGATGACTTCATTCTCATTGAATTTTGAACTTGAACTACTTTTATTACAGCTAATATTGATGAAGCTTTTCAACGTCTTGAATTACTGCAATTGGTGCATAAATCGAAGTAATGTTGGTGTAGTATGTAATTAGAAATCAAATAGCCTGGATGGCAATTAGCGTACCATTTGGCTTATTCTAATAGTTATAAACCTATAATTACTATTTAGGACTCCTACGATAGGATTACTTATTTTAGTGCTCTTATATATATATATATATATTCTTCTTAGAATTTTATGGATACCCCTTTATCTCTTATCAAAGCAACGTATCTTATATCCAAAGGTCATAAGATTCAAACTCTACTAGAAGAAAAAAAGATCTCAAGGAATCTTTTTTACCTTCTAGTGGAGATTGGAACCCACAACCTTCTTGTACTTAGTGATCTTCTTTTTTTTTTTTTCTCTCTCTCTTTAGCCATCCTTTTGAATCGTAAATTTTTCGAAATAAATCCTTGGATAGAAGATGGTAAATTAGCGAGCCCACTCATTCATTTGCTTTCCAAGCTAAATGATAAAACTTTAGATACCTATTAGCCATGGTTTGTTACACACACCAAGCTTTGCTCTAAATTGCTAGCTCCTTTTAAGCACTGTGCATTATATATTTTGAGCAATACTTAGAATTTGAACTTAAACCTTCTAAAGAACAAGCTTTTGCAAGTGAGGTAATAGTCAACCATTCTCATAGTTATTAGTAATTATAGTAGTCATTTCAACAAGAATAACAATTTATTGCTTCAAAGTTTCTCAAAATAACAATCTATGTTTTATTTCATGCATCTCAGCCTATCATTTTATTGGAAGTGGGCTACATTTGAAACGTTTGAACTTGTTTCCTATTCTCTATGATAATGAAGTTTGATTTTATGATTACAGAAATGGATAGTCTGTGTATCCAACAATTGGATCTGGTGTGTAGAAAGTCAACCTATTATACTTGTTCAACACTGCATTCAGCTGAAATTTTTTAGGCAAGTCAGGATTAGCTAAGAATAAGCGACCAAATGCTATCAAATCAGTGTAACCTTCATCTATAACTTTGTTTCCTTCCTCTCTATCATACCCTCCGGCAGCAATAAAAGTTCCCTTGAAAGCCTTCCTCATTGGAAGTAGCCTATGAGGTATTTGGCGCCTCCCATCCATAATGGCCATTCTGGGCTCAATCATATGGCAATATAGAATCCCATACTTATTCAGTGCCTCCACCATGTAAAGTGCAAGGGCTTCTGGGTTCGAATCCCAGCATTCCATGTAGTCAGAGAAAGGTGAAAGACGCATTCCTACCCTCTGAGATCCAATCTCATTGACAATTGCTTCAACTATCTCTAAAGCAAAGCGGCATCGATTCTTTAAAGTCCCACCATATTCATCAGTCCGATCATTGACGCTATCTTTCATGAATTGTTCAATAATATAGCCATTTGCACCATGGATTTCAACTCCATCAAAGCCTGTGAATCATAAGAAGATGTATGTTAAATGTTAGTTATGCTGGTGAAATTATACATATGCATCATGCTTATAGTTTTTCTCCTTTTTAGTCATAGAATTGCATGGAGAAACATTGAGATTGAACAATATGTAAGAAGATTCTTCAAAAATAAAAGATGTACAAGGAGAGAAATTACCAGCTTCAATGGCATTCCTTGCAGCAAGTCTGAAATCGTTAATAATGTGAGGGATTTCATCAGTTCTTAATCTACGGGGAGAAGAGTGCTCTTCAACAGTGCCATCATGAAGGGTTACAGGTCCAATCCCCTTATCTGTGCTAGAAATCGGTGCTTGTCCATTGGGTTGAAAACCTATATGACATACAAATAAATATATTAAGAGAATATAGCTAGCAAATTATATTTGTTATTTTTTTCTGACTTCGCACCATGGCTCAGGTCCGAGTCCTGTAGGCTAGCTCCCTCAAGAGATATCTCCAACCCCATGCACCACAAACTTACGGTTAAAAATGAAATATAATTTTTTAGCAGCTAATGAACTAGTAGATAGTGTTTGCTTTTCTCTTTGCCCTTAGATTACTTTCGGTTCCCATGTTGTGAAAATTGCAGTTTGATCATGTATAGATTTATGTAGAATTCTCTACTTCTATTGCTTTACATTTACACAACCCAATCTAAGACTTGTCATAGTTAAATATTTTATAATGGCTGTTCATCATAATAATAACTTATATAACGCACTACTAAAGGCATGTCAAACCACTTTTTATCTACATGGATAGATTTCTCAAAATAAATAAATGGCCGCTTGTTATAATTCACCAGTGCCCAGAGATTCAGACATAATCTATCCATGAATCTAAGGAACAAATGAATGGTAAATAAGTATGGCCGTGCTAAGGAACTCAGATGTAGCCACATACATAGGACTAAATCCCTTTAATTCGATAATTTTTGTACTAATGTAATGGTACAAAAAATTGCATGAATATATATTATATGGTACCAGTGCGAAGAGCAATACCAGAACTTGAAACCCTCCCCACATGCCAAAGTTGGCAGAAGAACACCCCACCCTTGGCGTGAACTGCATCCACAATTGGCTTCCAAGCTTCCAATTGTTCCTTTGTCCATATCCCAGGAGTGGACGGGTATCTAACCAAATATTTGAGGGAAAACAAAAAAGAAATAATAAGACTTTGAGTTGTTTTTCCTCTAGACATAGAAGATGAAGAGAAGAATTTAACTATTTAACATGTCATAAACTTTTCTTAATAGCAGGATCAAGTCTACTTTAGAATAGATATGGTAGAATGGATTAGGTCATACCCTTGTGCTGTATCTGAGACTCCAGTGGCTTCAGTTATTAGAAGGCCTCCTTGAGTAGTCCTCTGAGAGTAGTATAAGATAGCATGCGGTTGTGGAACGTTGCCATAGGATCTTGATCTTGTCATTGGTGCCAAAATAATCCTGTGCCATAAAAATAGAAATTATATTTTTTTAATAAAAATAAAATTACATTTTGTATGAAATATTTAAAAATAAACAAAGGTTTAATTTATATAATAAAAAGTTTTAGACACTTCTGAATATTCTATATATAGAATTTTTTAACACTATTACACTAAAGGAATTTCTTAGTAATGCGGGAACACATTGTTAACATAATTTAATATTTTATTAAAGCTTTTCTTTTGTGGATTTGTACACACACTTATAGATGTGATTTATTATACATCTATCTTGGTCTGTGCAACAATACTTCCTGTCTCCGGTGGTCAGTGGGGCGAGAGAGAGAGAGAGAGAGAGAGAGAGAGAGAGAGAGCTAAATTAGTTTTACAGAAAAAAAATATTTTCCACTTTTAGAAATTATGGGTCAATTATAACATGCTGGAACTTTGAATAAGGTTGCCCAATCGTGAGATTGGAACATGCTGTAGTCTTTTCGAAAGAGTGACTAAATTATTTTTATAAAAAAATATTTCGATCGCTCTCGAGAAAATAAGGTTCAACTGTGGCATGCTGGAAGATTGTCCACCCAGTGATCGGCAATGTGCTGTCCAAAAGAATAACTATAATATTTTTATAGATAATTATTTCCTCTCTAGAAAGCAAGGGACAACAATGGCATGCTGGAACTTAAAATAATATTTTGATCACCCAGTGATCGGAAATGTGCTGTCCAAAAGAGTATCTATAATATTTTTATAGAAAATTATTTCCTCTCTAGAAAGTTAAAGGGACAACAATGGCATTCTGGAACTTAAAATAAGATTGTAGATCCACTAAAGTGGGCGCATACAATGCAACCCTCATTCTGACCACTAGTAGAAGCATTTATTTTTAATAGCAATATAAATTTTTTTATAACAATCATATTTAAAACCTATTTAGTTAGGTGTAAGTGGGGTGAGGAGTCTATATCAATGAAATGGGGAAGATATTTTGGACCATTTTCTCTCTAAACTGGGTCAATACAGCAGCTTATTTCAACTCCACCTCAAGCCAACTCAACGCTTGAAATGGACTCTCCTGGACTGTACCAAGTTTAGATACCAGTTACGAGCGGCCAAATATGTTTTTAATCGAAAGTACTTCATCTTATTATCTTTCTGACAACGATCATACCGTAGGAACAATGGTTGCTGGCCCTCTCAACTCTCAAAGAATGTAACCTTGCTACCAACATTATGTTCAAGTGGACGCACTCTCACTCCATTAGAAAAGAAAATTTGTGTTCCTTTGACAGAAGTAATGAACAGTGCTTTCACCATCATTTTGAGAAAAACAAGTACCATTTATGCTCTTTAGCCAATGAAAATAGCTAAAATAATAAACTACCCTAAGAAATGATATATATATATATATATATAAAATCTAGCTAGGATCCACTTGAACGTGGGCACCTCTCTTGGTCTAGATGTACTAACATGGGCAGTCAAATTTGGTGTCTTGAGAGAGAAACTGAGTCATTGCATTTGGGGGGAGAAGAAGCTACATTAAATCCTGCATTGAGAAGCAGTTCCAACACTCCCATGCCAAATCCCCAAGTGGGGTTGCATAAATAAATTAACCTTTTTTTTTTTTTGCCTTTTATTTTGATACAATTTAGCTTTATTGTTAGCATCCTTGCTTAGGGCTCCAACAACAACTACAGCAGGACTAGCAGCAAGAAGAAGCCTGGTTCTTATTTTCTTCAGTAAGAAGATATCCAAGGGAGATGAAAGAATTCAGGATGAACAAAAAGAAATCACTAGGAGAGATCTATCAAATATATGCGAACAGACTTGATGAGATAAGCGTGTTTCGTAATAATGGTTGAGGTCCTAAAGAGCTGCATAATTGCTACTGTTAATTAGAAGAGAGAAGGAGAAGGTGCTGACCTGTGGGAAAGATCAAATTTCCCCATCTTGTGTGGAGTCAGAAGAGGGATGGCTGCCATCTTAGGGGAGAACAAAGAGTAGAAGAGGCTCTTAGACTGGATTGATGGTTGGTGATATTGGCTTTCCTGGTTCTCTCTTTCTTTTGCCTTCCAAGAGTGTGAGAGTGCGTGGTATTTATAGAGAGGCAGGAGGATGCTGGGGGATGGAGTTCAGAATAAAAGCGGGAGAAGAAAAGTTCTCTCTTGCCTCTCAAATATCTAAATTGCCATTATTGCACGCTTTGGTCGAGGTCAAACAATAGCAGCAAGACCGGCCAGTCCAGGTCAAAGCCCAAGAAAAGCAAGTTATCTGATGTAAAAAGGAACGAAGGATTTTTTTTTAATTTTTATAGGCCAAGTGAAACCTCTACTATAATAACACAAAATCTTGTTTCCCACAGTGAATCGATACGCATGGATAGATGTTTTCATTTTAATAAATATAAAAAAGAAATGATAAAAAGTAGAACTATATTAATCTATTTAAGGAGATATTAATCTATTTAAGCTGATAAAGTTTTTATTATAAAAACAAAGTCATGTTTCTTTTTTTTTTTTTAAAAAAGTCACGTATCTTAAAACATATCCCACGGTGCTCATGCATGGAGTTTCTCCCATTATGGGAGCATGATAAATATATTTAGGCCCACAGCAGTTACCTGCTACTCAAATAAAAAAGATAAAAGTAGTTAGGTTGCATCTTTTATAATCTAATATTATCGGTAATGTACTATTTAAAAGAAAGAATATGATGGGATACCATTTAAAGTTTCTTAATCTAAAATTAAAATATTATGGAGTCATTGCTGTCAAAGTTTAACTTTAATCATGATTTGCTTCACTATTAAAGAAAATAATAGCCATCTTCTAGGAGTTTTAAAATTTGACTTGTACTAGAAAACAAATGTACAGAAATTAAATAGATTTAGGTGGTATCCCTTTTTATATCGGGATTTCTCAGGTAAGGGAGCCTCAGCTGCTATACATGAATCATCACATAATATATTTTGGATCACAGTGGAATGGGGGAAGAGGAATCGATAAAGTATCCTGGAAAGAGCCTGAACCAATTCAAAATTAAGTTAATTATAAATAGGTAGATTTGGATTTACCCAGTGAATTAGTTTGGTCGCTCATTATGTTTTAACTAACGATCAAGATTTTGAAATCACACTGATAATTGTCTAATTTTCTTCTCCGATTTAAAGAAAAGAGTCAGGAAGCCATGGACAACATAAATTGAGACTTTGAGATGTGAAATCATACTTCTAATTTTTGAGTTTATTTTGATTATGGTAATGTATTTGAAGCTGGAGTTGATTTTATTATTTGCAATCTTTGTATAATATGTTTTGCTCTATTTTATCTATAATTGATGGGTGAAAATTTAAATAAATTTTTAAAAATTAAATAGATTAAATATTTCAAGTGAATTATAAATCAGGCATGGGTTTAACTTTTTTTTTAACCTAAAAAAGTCAGACCCGCCTTACATAATTCCAGGCCTAAGCATGCAACCACTGCTTGCCGCTATAATAAAAATAATAAATAATTAAGAGAACAAAAATTATTTTATTAGCACAAATATGAAATTTAAAAATAGTCATATAATACTGCAAGCATGATAAAGGAAAAAAAATGGTAATTATAATAGTATTTGAAATTTTAATTTTCTGTAATGATTTTTCTGGTTGCTCACAGGAAATTCAGGTATTTATGGATGTGTGAAGTGCCATATTAGACCATTTGAAATAATAAAAAACATATATTCAAATCATAACAGCCTACAAGCGGATCTATTATGACGAAATAAAGGCGTCATCCAAACCTTAATATATGACATAGATTTAATAATAGAAGAAAAGACACCGTGGGTTATCGGTCCCTCCTTCACGCTGGCCGCCGTTCTTGACTTTGAGACATCCACCATCTCGCTTAGGTCAGTCACGGCCAGAAGACCGAGCAAAATCAAATGGGCGGTGTGACCATAAAATAATAAAAAATTACAACCATCGAACCTCATGATGACACAAGAAATAGATAATATCAGCAAAATAATAACAAAATATTCAAAGATTGTTTGGGCGTTGAGAAAGGTTTAACTTAACCTCACTCTGTTTGCTTTACTTGATGCTACATAATTTATGATACTTCAAATTTATTTTTATATTAAATAAAAAAAAATGTTATGTACTTATAATTCAAAGTTCACTTGCTATCATTAACTTTCATTCGAATTTTTTGATCATATAATTTTTGATCGACTAATGAAGTTAATTGAACCAGTAGATGGGCTTAAGCGTTACAAATATAGGTTTGAACGTTACAAATGGTATCAGGACCGATTCAAGTATGTGAAAGTTGATGGACATCAGAAAAGGGCTATCCATGCACCAACGATCCGATTCGAAGTAAATTCTAGCTATCTTGTGGTATGCGACGAGAATGTCGCATTATAAGGTGAAAAAATTATGATACTCATTCATATTAGATTGGAAAAAAATGTGTCATATACTTATAACTCAAGTTCACTTGTTACCCATTAATTTTTACTCGAGTTTTTTGAACATCGAGTTTTTTGAACATATAATTTTTGATTGACTAACGAAGTTAATTGGATTAGCAGATGAGTTTAAGCATTACAGAAATAATAAACCATCACCATGGAAGATGAATGCTTGCTAAAGAAATTGATAAAAATGCAATCCCAATCCAACCTTTTGGATTGCCACGCCCATCTTTAGAGAGTATTCATTGGGCTTGTGATACCTTTCACTTTGAAGAAAAAAAAAGGTGACAGTAAGCCATAAAGATATATTGTGATATATTTGTGAATAGATTGTCGGCCACTTTACTTTGATATCCCACATAAAATATTTGAATGTCTAGTACCTCATCTCTTTTAATAAACACCGATAATGTCATATTGCTCTACTGTAGACAGTTTAAGAAGTCAGAAAACAAGATAACATGGAGAGTGATAAAATAAAGAGGTGGCGGAAGAAATTCCTCAAGCAACATGAATGGCCATCCAATCTACAACACCGTTGACCTTTTTAAATGCATGAATAGATTTAAATTGTCAAAGAAAGTTAATATCCCACATAAAATATTTGAATGTCTAGTACCTCATCTCTTTTAATAAACACCAATAATGTCATATTGCTCTACTGTAGACATAGTTTAAGAAGTCAGAAAACAAGATAACATGGAGAGTCTGATAAAATAAAGAGGTGACGGAAGAAATTCCTCAAGCAACATGAATGGCCATCCAATCTACAACACCGTTGACCTTTTTAAATGCATGAATAGATTTAAATTGTCAAAGAAAGTTAATTTCTGAATATCCTTAAGGAGAAATCGCGCTGCTAACATCATAGATGCTGATTAAAAATTTACCTAACGACTTTCAAATCACTCTACAATAAATGTGCTAGCTCTGTGTCTATATTTTTAGCTCTTTTTTTTTGTAGTCCATTATATTTTAAGCTGATTTCTCATCTCTTTTATTATTTCTATGCATTGTTGTATTTCTTTAAGAAGATTTGCTTTCCAAGCTAGATGTTATAATTCCGAACACTTATCAACCGAAGTCTATTTTCAAACCGTATTGACTTCAAAACTACGTGCTCTATAACACTGTAAGCTATATCTCAGAACTATATTAGCTGTCCAAATATATCTCCGAAAAGGTGATACATGTCGAGATGGTTGAACAAAAGAAAGCTTGAAGGTGGGCTTGAGTTAGATTTGGAACATTTTCATACTTAAATCTAATATATATATATATATATATATAAAAGATCTAAATTTATTAAAAACCTATTTCAGTGATATCAAGTAGGAATTGAAAATTTAGTAAATTAGCTTGCTACACTTCTAAATTATTATTTTAAATTATTTAATGGATCCAAGGCTACTCATGAACTATAAAACAAGAAAAATAATGATGTAACAAATTATAAGAAACTACATCTGGTACAGTGCATTTATTCAATTATTATCTTTGTTACCTACATAAGCACTTAGAAGACATGGAAGCCTCCAAAAGATTTTATAATAGTCAATCTCAGCAGAAATATAAAATCACAATAAATATATTGTAAAAGGACTATCATGAGTAACATGAATAGGGATTTGATGGAGCAAGATGGATTATAATTTCACTACTTTTTGTATATTTTTTTTATAGTTAAAAAGAAAAAATAATAGATATATTCTGACATATATATAATTTGTGTGTGCAAATGTGTAATTACTATTATCATTAAGCTTGAGCGTGGATGCAGTCAATGGCAAGATTTCAATTCTAAAAGATGTCAAAGAATGCCTACCATCGATTTAAGCCTTCTGCAAGCAGTAGGTTTGGTTTGCCTAGCACTATCCTAAATAAATGAAAGATGCTTAAATATAAGGTGAAAGGTGGTGTTACAAAATAATAATAATAATAATTATTTTGTTTCAATCAAGCATATATAAATGCTATATATATATATATATATATATATATATGTATATATGGAGTTGTACATCGGATGTGTTTTGGAGTTTTTTTTTTTTTTTTTTTTTTTTTTTTGGGAAGGACGGAACTATCTGCAGTTGTCTTTGGAAATTTAGATGAAATCTTTTTCTTATTTTTATTTTTCTAATCAACATCACTTGAAATTTGGATGAAAGTTAAAGTGATGTTGGAAAAATAAAAAGAGAGAGAGAGAGAAAGAGAAAAAACAGTAGTGTTGTAATATAAAGTATCAGACCTCAGTTCCCTTCTCTAAATAAAAAACTGCCGTCAAAAGCTGTGCCGCTATAGCTTAGAGATTATTATCCTCTGCTCTGAAAATCTTTTCACGGGATCCACGGTAGAACGATTGCGAAGCGGGTGACGTCACAGAAAGCGGCACGGCGCCAACATTGAATCTTGTGGCAGATGCCACCGTCTTCTTTGGCAACGGCCGCCAGTCTTCGTCATTGCTAACGTCATGCCACAATTTTTTTTTCTATTATTGGGACTAAAATAACAAAATTATGGGCGGGACCAAAAGATGCACCATTACGTGGCTGTACGCGTCCACATGCTTGCCTAGCATCAATTTTATATATTATTTTCTCTTTCATCTTTCAAGCTATAGTGATCGTATTTTATGGTACCGTTTGTTGTGGGTAGGACCTATTTAGCATTTTTGATAAAATTATTATTATTATTATTATTATTTTTTATTTTGCAAGTTTTCTCTATGGTTTCTGGCACATTTCCAAAGCACCTGTCTGAAATCTGGTCTACCTAAAATTTTTATTTTAATTTTTGAAATAGGTGGGAGATGGGCAATTTCAATGTCAGTGAAATTCAGTTGCAATTCTAATCCTAGTGCCAAAACAAATGGCATAAAAAAATGAGCAAAATTAAATGATAAAAGAAAAAATAAAATAGAATAAAAAATAAGATATTTTATAAATTATTTTATTTTAATAAAAAATAAAATAATAAATTAAATAGAATAATTATATTTTTTTAAAAAATTATTATTGAAAATAAAAATAAAAAAAGAAAACAAAATAATTCAATAAGATAAAAATATAATATAAGTTTTTCTTTTTTTTTTTTTTTTCCCAACGGACTTAACTATCCTTTTGAATAAAATTTTATCATCCTTATGAAAATTAAACATACCAAAGAACTAAAAAAATTCTATTCTCTTCTAACCTGATGTGCGGAATGCACTGTAAACTGATAGAATTGAAGCCCACCTTCTCAAAACAACATTATAAAAAGCACAATAGCTGAATTCTTAATTAAAATGGGATGTGCATTGTAGCCCTCAATGGTCTTTCGTAATTTGTGGACAGGCTTACTGGACCGACTTTCAACAGTTTTACCAATACAATGATCCCCTTGAAATCCTTGCCTCCGAATCAAAATTCATGTTTTGGTTCATATGGTTCATATGCTAACACCATCCACGGCATTGAACCCTTTTTACTTATTTAAGTTCATGTGGATCTGCTAGACCTACTCAAATACTGCATGCAGTAGCAGCTGCCATCTGTTTGATCCCTTAACGTTACAAAACTTGCATCACATATATTTCCTTCACTGCCACTAATCTGGTTGCTAGATGCCCTCCCCTTTCCTTTCTGGTTGCTCGGTTTTCTTATATTCTGCAACCTTAGATGGTTGCTGCTGTCTATTTTTGCATTTAACATCAATTGACAAGGTTATGCCAAGGTAAAAAAATGAGACATAAAATAGCAAACTGGCATCCATGAGAAGTTAAAGCTACATGGGGAACAATCCACCTCTAATACATGATAGATCTGATAAAATGAAATTATAATGGTAAAAAGTGAAAAAAGTGGCTTCGGTTAACTGGCTGATTCAATTACTTTCAGAAGATGGTTGAGTTTAATGATAAACTCATAAACAGAACCAAAAGAACCTCTTTTGATTAGAGCCTTGGCAAAGAGTGGAGATGATGTATCCTCCACCTGTCTGTCCATCAAATACATGTTCCTGTGAGATGTATTATAGAAAATGGGCAACAACTTGGACATCTTTACAAGGGGTTCTGAAATAAATACCTTTAACTGTTATCTGATTCCTCCTCATTGTCTGGGAAAATAAACCGCAGATCTTCATTGTCCCTGTAAACTTGGACTAAGGCTGCAGCTTTATATGCAAAAAAGCCAAACATTCCTGGAACAAGCTGTGAATGGAAAAGGAGATCCATCAGCACTGAATTATACATATGGAACATGTCCTATTCTCATTTCTGCAAATTGAATTAGAACTGGGCAAGAAAATGAGACATTGGAGTATGCTCTGTCAGATATGTCTAAGCCACAATATTGAAGTATTCTCATTTCAGTTGCTATTTTTATTTTTAAAACATTGATTATATCATAAGAAGATATTTTTATATTAATCATATAATCTTTCACAAACATCGATTTTTGATTTGCTTTTTCTTTTCAAAATGCATTGAGAGTAGAACGTAGGTGAACATCTCATTGATAGTGATCGAAGGAGGGGGAAAAAAAAGGAAGAATATAAGGGTAACAATGAAAGGAATAATCATGCAGGGATATTTGAGAAAAAGCAAAAAAATATATATTTAATCTAATCAATAGACAACCAACTTAGCCATCTTCTAGATGGTAAGTCTTTCGCTCAATTTCATAAATAAATGATAACTTGACAATATAACTTACCCATTTGACTTTTTTTGATCGAAGTAAAAGACTATGAGTAAGTTAGTTAATGAAAAAGTTGTTCAACTTTTCCATGAAATTTTTTCACAAAAAATAAAGCCCATAAGGAAGTATTACAATGGCTCTAGGTGAAACATGTTGTGATTAGTGACATTTCCAATGGGATCACCCTCACAGGAAAGAGAATGGACCATCTGATGTGTCCATTGTTACATCTGAATACTGTTTCCTTGGGATCTCTCATAGATTGCAACTATTAATTGACCGTAGTCTTTGATTGGAGGAGTATCCACATCCTACAGATTAATGCTTTCTACAGGAGTTCTTGAGTAATGGGTCTGTGGTATAGAAACATATGTTGCTTATTTGAAACATCCTTGTCTGCATGTTCTCTACCTGCCAACTGGAAACATAGGTTTCATTCTGGCCTCTTTCTTGCCTTATTTCACCCTGCCAGGAACTTGACAGCAATTTCTATAGAAAAATGACATCAAGCTAGAGTTAATGCTGAATCTTTCCATGTGATCTTGTCAACATAAAGTTAATGCTCTATAACCAACCCCATGTTTGATAGGAAAAGGCTTGGATGCTGATAATGATAACATACTTGAATGGTAGTTAAGTGATAAAGATCTAAGTAACCATGAGAATACTGATGCAATTGTCAGCTTTAAGAATGTTTCTTTTTTGGCTGTTAGAAACTGATAAATTAGAACAGTAACAAAGATTGTGGATTATCCGACATATAGCGAACAAAATCCATGTCACCATATGAATTTTTCATGATCAATCTTAAGTAATCATTTTTTTCCTTTTCAATGGTAGAATAAGCAAAATCTGCATGAAAGAGATTATTAAGAAACCACCTTTTTACCTGAAAATCAAAATAATTATTGAGGAAATGGTGTGACAGGGCCCAGATTCCATATATTGCCACAGGGATTATGAGCCTTGGAGAAGAAAGTGCCATGGCGCTACCATTCAATGTTCTCTCTAACAGATTCTTTAGGTCCTGGCTTCTTATTCCGATTCTAATTGATGAAGCCAAGTCATTTATGAAGAAGAGCTTCAGAAAATATTCTTAAGATGGTAACTGGAAGATAGAAGACAGCAATGATTGAAAAACTTAAGATGTATTTGATTTTTGAGAACAGTTTTATTTTCTATTTTCATTTTCAAAGAAAATTTTATTTTTAAATAAAATTTTATTTTCAAAGAAAATAGAAAATACCTGTGGAAAATGTGCTTGATGATTGAAAATAAACAGTTTTTTGGAAAACACAACTTTAAAATAGCAGAAAATTGAAAACAATTTCTAGCTGTTTTCAATGTTTTCTATTAAAATAAAGAAGAGAATAGAAGATAGGCTAGAGAATTTAAAAACATGGGCGTGAATGGTATTCCCTTTATTTTTTTCACCTATCCTTTAAAAGGCATCATTTATAATGAAAATAAAATATAAAAAATAATTTTTGTTCTCACTTACCAAGCATATTTTCTAGAGATCAAAAACTAGAAAAATTTTTTTTTTTCAAAAATAAAAATAGAAAATAAAAATAAAAAAACATTCTCGAAAACCAAATGCAGCCTTACTTCTTCAATTTCTTCTGCATAAAAATTTCAGGAACAGCTGACCTTGACAGGTTGTCTGTGTGATGATAAAGAAGCTGAAGGTACAAACAACTGTCCCACAAGCAAGAAGCATGATTAAAGAAATTTCAGACAAACAAATCCACCCCTATCATGCATATATGCATCCAATGTGTGAAAGAAATCATGAATATGATAATTTCAGGTTCCATGAAGTATATATACAGGTATAAAATCGTGATTTATCAGAACAACAGAACAGAAAATAAAGGAGAACAGCAGATATTTAGATACTTGGTCATGTTAATTCTGGAGACACATTTTTGAATCCTGAAATGTGATATCATGATCAATCAAATATAGATGCAAAAATAAAATCAAAATCAAACCACTCCAAGAAAATAAATCATTGAACAGAGCGTAAGTTAAAGTGTGGCACAAACTATAGCAATAAACAAAATCCTGTAACAAAACAAGCACAAAGCCTACTGTACATAGTAACAAAACAAGCACATAGCCTACTGTACATAAGTGTACCTTCAAAATTACAAAACAGTATGCTAAACTACTACATCATCAGTATTGTTTCAACAATCACCAAACCCAAAACGTACATGCTGACTCCTCTTCTCTTCTAAAAGAGATGTAGCCTTGTAGATGATTAAAGACTATGCAATAACTAATAATAGTTGATTTGGAACATATTTATATTTATATTTATTGGAGTGATATCCCTTCTTTTCAGCATTCAAATCTGAATTTCAAAGAGATCTGTTGTGCTACAAAATAAATGTGATCAGCTGTGCAGACTGCAGAGAATTAAAGATAGAAGTGAAATGGAGAGAAAAGAACAGGAGAAATGGAAGAAGAGAGAGAGAGAGAGAGAGAGAAGAAAAGAAAAGGCCAATGCCCTATTTTTATCCTCAAATAATACTGACATACAACTTCAAAGAATCCCTAACATCAGGTTATTAAGCCCTTAAAAAGAGTCTTGGCACACTATATCTATCTAATTAGGGCTAGAACAGAGAGTAAAATAAAACCCAATCAGCTGGATAAAATCTTTATAAAAAGAAGATTTTTCTAATAAGAGAATAACCAGCTTGTAGAAACCGACCAAACCCCATCCATAATATATACTGAATGGACTGCAATTAAATTCCTAACTGCCTAATTGCTTCCACAGTGCTCAATCACTTCCTCATGATCCTCTGAATGATTTCACATTCTTGGTCCCAATGTTGGATTTTAAAACCTTGAGTTCAATGCTATATTTTCTCACGATGATATTGTTGCTTACCTATGGCCGTGGTAGTGTGAGTTCTCATCCATATCCAAAGTTGCTTGATGAACTTCAAGATGACATTACCCTTCAGATCTTTTGAACAAATTAAGGCATCAATGCCTAATATCTTATTTGGATCATCATGAATCTCAACTGGATGCTCTTATGTCATGGATTTTTGACAGAGGAATCTAAAACAACCAAATGTGCTATAATGAATTCCTTGCTCTGTAGATCCTGTCAACATCTCATATTAATCCTTACTGTTTCTTCCATGTTTGGATCCTTGACTATTTTCTTCTCAATCCCTACTTATTTGTGTTGATCACTTTGAGATGATGAAGCTCTCAAGGTAGGTTGTGACAATGATAATATTCAAATTTGATTGTATCTAGTAGCATGAAGATGATGATAAAACTCCAACTGTAAGTTGTTTTGGTTGCAAGAAAGCATCTAGGCATACACAACTAACCATGAGTACATCATTGAGAAGTCCATAATCTTGTCTGCTTCTTTTAAGCAGAAACAGATAGAGAACAGAGTTGTTTAAGGCACTTGTCGCAGATGCATTGCTTTAACTGATTTTCTCTAACACCAAAGCCGATGCAGCCATAAGCATTATTGGACACTACACAATAATAAATAACAGCTTATTGAATTCAGGTCTCGATTAATCTTAAGGAATTCCTGTTTTTCAAATTCAGATTTGAATTTCAAAGTGACTAAATGTGATACAACAGACTCTATCAAAACAGCATAGAAATGAAGAAAAAGAAAAAAGTTGGGGGGGGGGTCCAATTAGGACATGGCAGCTGGTTATTAACCCCCCACAAAGAGTCTTATCACACAATATATCCTGCCTAATTAGGACACCTTAAAAGAGAATCAAGTAAAACTAAATCAGCTTGGCAAAACTGTTATAAAATAAGATCGCTTACAGGAAATAACCAATTAGTACAACTTACTAATCCCTAAAATATATGTAATGAAAGATCCCAATTTGACTGATCATTGGACTTCAGAAACCCTTGGAAAATAACAGAGAAAAATAACGCAACAATAGCAGAGCAATAGAAAATAAAAGCCTAAGGCCTGGAAATGTATTCAACCACCTAAATGCTTAAATTCTTGATTGCATCAACATCTAGCTCAACTTTCCCTAAGTACCAAAAAAGGATTGATGATAGCAGGACTAAGCTAGACAGCTCAATAGTAACTTATAATGGACAAAAGAATTTAAGTTTTCATTGGAAAAAATGATGCATTAGAATTGTAACATAAATCAACTAACTAGTAAAATACCAAAAATAAAATTTTTAATAAGGAGTGAGATACTACAAATTGAAAAAGTTTGAATAAATCACAAAAGATCACATCTTTGAAATGTTCCTGGCACCCTTAAGGCCATCCATATCTCATTGCTAAAGAAGATGAGGACAATTAAATCATCAATGATAATTCAGATGAAGCCAATCATAGCCTCATTGTTGAAGTACATGAAGGCACTCATATCCTTTAGGTCCACTGATAGTATTCAGACAGAAATCCATTTATGTCATCATTGCTAATTCAGATGAAACCCCACATACAATCCACCACCTAGATGCAGGTTCGCTCTTATTCACATTGATTACTTGAATAAACCCCCTAGCACAACCTAACTAGAGGTCTAGTTGCACATTCCAAGAAGGATTCTAGTTTAAGATTAAAAGAAATTCAGGTACTCCATGTTAGAAAGCTTCTTCAAAAAATACACTTGATACAAATAGTCATATAGAGATTCTAATAAGAATAGAATTTTAAGTTGCAACACAAATCAACTTTTGAAATATTAATTCAAATTCCTGTGATATCACAACATTTAAATGAAAACCAAGATATAGTTTCAGGCTATCATAAGTCCAAACTTTTCAAACAATAATAATTCAAGATCTTTTTAACTAAGCATAGATTTCAAAATCTAGAACAATTTTAAGATCAATGATGATCATTGAATTCAAAATTTCAAAAGGAAAAAAAAAAAAAAAAAAAAAAAAAACCTAGTTTTGAAGATGTCAGTGAGGTTTAAAACTTTAGAGCATCATATAAACTTGAAGTTGACTAGAAGGTTCAATAGACACTAGAAAGACTAGTTTTAAGAACTTAGTTTTATAGCTTTGAAACAATTTCTAGATTTGGTTTCCTGGTTACTGTTTGAAAAATCTGCCTTGAGCTAGTATTGGAAGGGTCTGGTATGGCCCAATATACACTAAAATCTGTTCATACTGCTCATATCTACCTACACTTGGGCAAATTACACAAGTCAGGCTCAAACCAGCCCCAGCAACACCAAAGCAGTGGCATCGACTAATGCTACTCCAGTGGACTTTCAAGGTTTTTTATTTTCTAGAAATATCCCAAAATTTTGTATAAACTACCATGATGATTAACTGGCTTGTTGAATTTCAAATATAAATGCTTATTTACTTTCTGGACCAGTTTGGTTTGTTGTAAATTAGGAAAATCTTAAGACACATAAAGCATCATAGTCAAAGTTGACATAAAAACCAATTTCTTAGTTAAACTTACATGGCCACCGGAAAAGGAGATAGGATGGAAAAAAATTTTAAATTTATTGAAATAAAAATTAGACCATAGACAGTATAATGTAGCCCAGCTTTTTCTGATAATTTTTAGGAAATTGCATGTTCTAGAAAACTCAATTAATGTTACTTTAGGACCAGCATGTTTTCATAAGAATGGAGCATCCATATCAGTCTCCATTTCTATGAGCAAATGATTACATGGCTACAGAAAATAATCAAATGCTAAAATTTATCTCTATATTTGTTCTAAATGTTTTTGGATGGAAATCAGACATTGACAATATGGATAGAAATGTGCATACAAATAGAATAGTTAAATTTTATGGCCAGAATATTATTCCACTATATTTTATTAACTCAAAATAAATATATAAGTCTCCCAACTTCGTTTTACTATTTTTCTAAAACAAAAGATGATATAATAAACAACAAAAATATGATTGCATCCAATTAATCGCATGGTTCTTTCGGTTGATCCTAATAATTCTGCTAAGTAACATACTTTGGATTAAAACACTGGCTTTTAAGGATGCAATCCATGAAATCAAAGATGTCACCTTATGGAAAGAACATTGAAATATATGTTGATGTTGCCACCTATTTTTAGACTTAATATAATTACAATCTGAATCAAATATTTGGATATGGATCAGAATTGGTTTACCCCACTGTATATCCACTTTTCTTTAATGAGTCGGATGCTATGAGTTGTATCCATATCCATATAGATTTAGATATGGAAAGGGAGCTAAACAGATATAGTTTTATATATCTACATGTTATCTTATAAGGATATAGTCATTTGTCAAGATAATCTTACATATAATCTTAGCAATAACTAATTTTTTTACCCAGATACATGGACTCTTGTAACTTTTTATTACCAAGCAGTCTATTCAAACAAACTATAATGTAAAAATAAAGATAATATGCTTCAGTGGAATGTCATCCTCAACTATATAGTTTGCTTTATTTATTATGCACACTAGAAAAACTATGGATATGTCCTTGTGATGGATTGATCAAATTGATTTGTAACAATTGCAAGTTATGACCTAACAGCAAAAATCAAAATGATTCTTGCCGATTACTGGTATCATTTCAAAAGCTTCACTGTACATCAAATAAGATGACCAGGGCAAATCGACACTCTCACCAAATATCTGCAAAAATTTAACATGAAGGCAATAAAACATAAGAAATCAGGAAAATGATAATTTGAAGGCCAAAGAGGCCATAACGGGGGGGGTACCAGCTGTATAAAGGCACATCTGCCAATATCCTTTTTTTCTATACAGCACATGATACAGCATGTACCATACCAGCCCTCGATTAACACATGTTCAATACTCGATATTTGAAATTTTGGTTAAATTATAAACTGATGTCAAAAAGATCAAAATGTCAATTGCTTTATGCGATTGCCAGCATATGCCTAAACCTTTTATGGGCTAATATTGATTCAAAACCTTTTGTAGATCCCTTATCACATGCAGTGAAGATATTTCTTTTCAGATTGGGGTGGCAGAACCAGTCTCCATGTTGACATGTGCATGGGGACATCTGTTTCCTATTAAGCAGAACAGAACATCTTCATTTTGATTCCCCATTGCATTATATGTTACCCGAAATCATGCTTTTTGTCTACAACCATTTGTATTAAACAGAATTTCTTTTTTTTTTTCCAATGAAATGTAACTACTTCTTTAACATGCCTTTTTCCTCATGCCCAAAGTCCAAAACCATAGTCAAGAGATTGACTATCACCTATGTTACAAGGATGCTCGCATCTGGTGCCAAGAATTCATGTCAGATACATAGCCGAATTGGATATGCATCAAACACATGGATACCTAGTTTTTTCCCCTCAACTTTTACAAATAGGTGGTCATTTGGCTCTTCCAGTAATGAGTTCAACCTAGCATAATATTGCTGAAAGTGACCTTTTTATTTCCTTTTCCAGAGATCGGTCAGGGATGTAGATATTGAAATAGTCTTGCAAAATATTCTTTTCTTGTACCCCTCAACAAATTAGAAAGTTTGAAAAACACGTATAGTAAAAGACCTTACCAAATAATATATTCTAATATTTTCTTTTATATAACATTTTAAAATAAATACATAATTTAATGAAATTTACTTTTTTTATGCTTCCTCCTATCTCCTTTTTCTCTTTTGCCAAGTCAAACACTTGGATGTGCGTTTGAATCCGGTTCTCATATCCATGTTCATGCATGCAAGAATTACTTCCCACTTCTCAGTCAAGCTACAACACCTGAATTTCCTTGTCTTCCTGCCAAGAATATCAACAAGCAGGTAACTTTGCTGAAAATCCTATGTTTTATGCATGAAATATACCAATTTAGCCAAATCATTATTGTCCTCTAGAGATCTGGACCAAAGAGATAATTGTACTTTAGTATATTTTAGGCAAACCCCCATTTTATGATGGTATCCTGAAAGTATTGTTTTCATGAATATCTATAATGTGGCTACATAAATTGCTTGATTGTTAAAAGGTGTTGGACAATAAGCAAGGAGTACTTAAAAATCATATCTTAGCTATTAATTTCATTAACAGATCACAGAATTTAATTCAGCATTCATTTCCACTCGTTCTCCTCAAGTTACATAGAGTAAAATTGGTGGAGCTCAGCTTGGTAGTAACTAATTGAGCTAGATCCATAGCACCCATAAGAAAGTGACTGAAGGGAATGGCAAAAGAATGTGATGCAGGATTAAAAATCCAACAGTCAGAGCTATCTATTTTATTCATTTAGGTCTGATTTAAGTATTTTATTTGCGTTTTAGATAGGAAAATGTCTAGCATGAATGGTACATGCTACAGTAATTGTGATCTTTTAGGAGTCCTACCAAGAGTCAAATAGGTCAGTAGTTATTGGAATTTTAAGGGGATTTTTTTCTTATAATTTGTAAGAGTCCTAAATGACTTAAACTAATGGGCAAGTTGGGATTAGAAGGGGTCCAAAAAGAGTCACCAAAAATAGGATTGAGTGTAGAATTTTTAAGAACTAAAGAGAAGCTTCTTTGGAGCCTGGTTAGGCTACCCTTCTCTCTCCTTTTTTTTCTATTTCTTTCCTTTCTTTTTCTATTACTTCTATTTTCTCCATCAATTCAGTTCTTCATCTCTATTCATCTTATTCTATTTACAGTTTATTGCTGATACCATTTAATTGGTCATTAGATTTCATTAGGTAAACTTTATCTCTGATTTATATTCTGGGTTTAAATATATCAATCTTTTCCTCTTAAATTTCACCACAGATTTCTCTATTATTGATTGCTAAATTCTGTTTGTTCTGTTTATTTCTGCAATTATTATTTGCTGAAATCTGATGGCAACACTACAACTGAGTTTTTAGTCAAGCCCTAAATCAGTTGGGGACCTCTTTCTACTATCTTCCATCACATCAAAACTCTAAACAATATCTTTTCTTTTGATCAACCATTGTCTTAAATTCAGTTTTGTTACTGGCAGTCTTGTTCCCAGGACTTGGACAGCAAGTGATAAAACTGATTTTAAAGCCCAAGATATCTAATCCCTAGGGTCCTCTCAGGCAACGCAGGCCATCCCAATTTGGTACTGCATCAGAATGGCAATAATTGACATATGTTACAGAATGCATAATTCTTGCTTTTGTACTGCATATCTCTTCTTTCTTGGCAAGGCAGTAATTGACAGAAACAATATATAGTATGACATCTAGATGAGGACCAGCAAAAAGAACAGCAAAACAAAGAAGACAGAAAATACTAGACACAGCTCGATAAACAGTTGAGGATACAAAACAGAAGAATTAATGCAGATAAACATGAAAGAAAAATATATAAAAATTACTTATTAATAAGATAGCATCTAAAACTCCAGACATACTGTAACTTATATCTGCATAGATGCAGCAACCAACATAGAGAAAGTGCAATTCCTTACTGCAGGCTGAAATAAAAACCGCAACTACTTTTCAGATTGTGGAAATAGAAGGAAATGAAAGATAAAGCTTGCAGCTGTTTCTAGTACTTTAATATATTTTAGAAAACCAAAGTAGTCTTTGAGTTTCAACAAGTGATATCTGGAAGTTTCAGAAAATAAATTATCATGATTGAATAGGCTACTAGAAATAACAACTTGAAATGGATATTTATAGACATAACAAGCAATCTTTTATAACAAACTTCTGATAGGAAGAAAGGAAAAAAGAAAATGCATCAGTATCATTCAGGTGTCAACTTTTTATTTCAAATCAAAGTTCACATTATTCCTATTTCCAACTTGACTCATCAAAGGATGTTACATTGAAAAATTTGTGCCACTTGTTATATTCTGTTAACAAAGTTGAAGCAAAAAGCTTCAACATTTCAATAAATGTGTCCAGACACGTGAGTGCATTCTCATGTCCCACTTGGATTGCTGAGTTTAAGTGCCATTGCTTGCACTCAGAATCTTATATCAACACTGTGCTTAGATAAGCAATGAAATCCATTCTTGTAGTGCAAAGAACTTTCGTGTCATTTTGCGTCATGTGCAAGTGTCTAACACTGTTGGCACACACAATTTCTTAACACGCAAAGTGTCTAGGTAACAGAGGCAAAGCAACACTAAATATCAAGGTGTAAAGAGAAATGCATAAATAACTGCACTATGTTGTCATAATTTTTGCTACTACAGAAGATAATAATCATCAACTAACCTGAAGAGGACTCCAGAAGCATAACTGATTGCAGCCTGCTAGATTGAAGTACTGGTGCATTAGTTGGCTATTTACAAAATCTAATATTTAGATAACTACAAAGTCCCCAATAGAAAAGGTAACTCTTATTTAAGAACTCTTATTTGAGGATAACATATAGCACAAGCTGGATCAGAAATATACTTGAGAACATACAAACCATACCCTCTTGCATATGAATTCGAGATGTATGAATAAGGTGGCAGCGTTGCAAGTACCATGTTGTACAGTGGCCTTTTGGTATTTTTGTAAGAATCCATGAACTTCCAGGTAACCATATACCTCTCAATTCACATTTTTTAAAACCTTTTAACAACTTTAGACAAGAATGTTTAATTCTTATCACAAGTTTGATTCATAAACTACATGGATACGTACAAGGGAGACATTGCAGTGAACAGTGTCACACATTTTCTTGCTTAGGTTCTTAAATTAGTTTATATCATTGTAACAAAAGGCATATAGGAATGTACCTCAACAGATAAGCTAACCAAACAATATACACTGCAAGCAGCTCCAATGCCAGTAGTTAGAAGCAAAAGTTCTTTCTTAAGCTGCAAAAAAGTTTAAGAGGAAGAAAGATCAGCCACCAATCTCAAGAGCTTTGGTCCACATGCATCTAAAATTTTGTTCTAATACAGCCGTCTCAATATTTTTTTTGTTGCTTTATAACGTACTGCATTTGTTTAGCTAAGGCTATACATATCAATCAAATGATTAAGGACCACAACAATGTATGGATCTCTATTTTTATACAAGATTAAAGGTTATAATACTAAATAAACAGGAAACTGGGAAAAGATAAAAGCAATTGATTACAAAAACAGTTCTACTTTGTAACCTTAGAAGAGAAAGTGAAAAAAAAAAGAGAGGAGGTACCGCTCCATATTTTAAAAGGTTGAGTTTCTTCCATTTTTCACGGTCATTCTGCCAATCCTGCCATCAAACATCGAAAGTTACAGCAGCATCTTGACTTGGGTCTTCTAGCTTCACCACATATTTATGAATCCCAGAAACTATTTCAACATATATCATAATCAAAACGTATAACCATCTAAAACCAGACCTGGACAACAAATTTCTTGTTCGCTGGAGCAACATTATCCCCAGAAACCCACTCTCTGGTTCTAGTAAGCTTTAAATATCCACTCCTGCTTTCATTCTCTAGCATCTAAATGGAGAAAAGAAACAGAATAATCAAATATATTAATAAAGGGTTATTAAAATATCAAAAGTCCAAATTATACTGATAGGACTTGTTAAAAAAAAACAAAAAAACAAAAAGCCTTCACATGGGAAGTCTACCAATGCCAACTAAGCTTGAGGAGATATTGTACCTCATCATGTTGCTGACTATTTTCATGCACAGTGCTAATTTCTGAATCTTCATGGATTAAGTTGTCCCTCTGCCAAAGCATATCAGAAACTTTAGATATAAAATCTCCATTCAACTGCCTATCCTTCAGGAATGTTCGCATTACATCTTCTCCAATAGCTTCTCTTCCTGTCTTGAAGATCAATGACATGGAATATTAAGAAACTTTGGTATTCTAATTTGAAAAATATGCAGATGCTTATCATGTGTTATCATATCACATAAAAGAACAAGCATGGTACAGATATTAGTAGTCCAGATATTGCCAGGATATCACTTAATTGCAAACATGACTGTAAGAGGCCCACATATTGTGCCGATCAATTTGTATATGTGAGCTAAGTGTAATATCAACTATTGACGTGTATGAATAGGATCACCATGGAAATAATCCTTTGTGTGGGAATTATATTAGTAAGGACTAGAACTTTATAACAAGTAACACCCTAAGATGAAATAAGAAAAGTTCAAGGACTAAATTGCTAATGCTAGAGAGTTAAGGCCACCTAATGCAACTACCACCTTATGCTAATGCCATATCATGCTTATTCCCCGTCTCATGCTTGTCCTGCCACCTCATACATGTTATCAAGTTGTTAATGAACATGCTACCTAATGCTTGTTACATCTGAAGGTAAAACAGCCACCTCATTTGAAAATTCAGCCACCAAGCAGAACCTGGAATTGGCACTTAGCTACTAAATGGTGATGGTCTTGTTATATGTAAATGATCTGACTTTTCATAATTTTCCAATCTTTTCCCTAATATTTCATGGCAACTAATTTTGAAAAATATGTGCTTTGAATGACTATTTGACATCCAAGTTTATCACTGTTTAAGTCATCATGATTAAAACTTTGTAAAAACATTAAATAAATTTCTTTTGACTCTAGTCATTCAAAAATGTTGTTAATTATCATATTGTCTAAAAGTGTTATGAATTCAAATGAAAACTTCCTGTCAACCATATTGTGATAAGTGATCCTAACCAGCAAAGGGTAAGTTGTTGGCCTTTGTGTTCTCAGTACAAGCACGATGCAGCGACCTAGCCCATAAAGGATAAGTTGTTGGCCTTTGTTGATGCGGTAATGGGTGCGGAATGAGAGTGTGATCATCATGAAAGTGTGCTTTCAGATTGGATGATTTTAGTTTTGTTCAGATTAAACCTTTCCCGAAAACATAACAAAACATGCTAGGATTAAACATGTGATGATCAACAATTTATTCCCCTAAGTAGACCCTTAAAGAGATTAAGGGAGTCCGGACCGTAGGGTTTAGGAAACTCCTAAATTAGGACACGTTCCTGATCCTTCAATAAAGCAGAACTAGGAGAAGGGAGGGTTTATAATACCTGGTAGCGATAAATTCTTTTTTTTTTTTTTTTTTATTCCTGGAACGATAGTCTCGCACAGTATCTCGAAGGATGCGCCTTGTATGATGAGGCTCAGTTCCTTAGACCTTCGGTTCCTGGCTTGATGGTTCGGTGGCAAAGAGGACCTCCTCTTCAGATCATGATGTAGCATCATCTCTGATCTCCGTCCCAAGCTCTCTGTTACTCTTACTCTCACTCTCTCTTCTCCGCCATACTCTCTGTCGCTCTCTAAAAAAAACTGTAGCATCATCTCCCTTCTCCGTCCCACGCTCTCCATCGTCTAAACAGGCAGAGGGGGCAGATGCCAACATTGAGATCCTAGTAGGGTATGTAGCCTATTCTAAACAGTCAATCTCCTAGCAGGAAATCTACTTGCATGTTGACAGTAAAGTGAATGGGTAAATAAACTACTGGTTAGGATTTTGTTCGCTCTATGGACCTTACTATGAGATGACAGTTGAAAACAAGCACTTCTCAAAGAAGGGGAGAAGAAAAGATGTTTCGTTAACATAAATCAGATTTCAATGAGACAAAATAATAATAATAATAATAATAATATAAAGGGAAATCGGTTGCTTCTAATCTGACCTACAGTCAATTTCTAACAAAACTATAATGCAGATCATGCAAATTGATGAAAATATCAACAAAATCCTATAATAAAAACTTAGATGAACTTAAAAAAAAAAAAGAAAAGCAATAATAAAAACCTCTCACTCAGAGCAACAAACCTTCTTCGATGGATCTCCAAGATTGGGTAGCAAAGCGAGAGAGAGGGGGTCCACAGCAGCCCAAGGAAACAGGGAGAACCCTCACTAACGCCAAGAAGGAAAAGAGGAGAGAGGAGAACGGACACCTTACCGGGGGAAGAGATGGTTGATGGGGTTACAGTGGAACACCGTCCACTATCACCGGCACCATATGGGGCCCTCTACGGAAGAAGCGGAGCCTGATGACTTTAGGGAAGAATGGTGAACACTGTGGAATCCTAAAAGTGCTAAACCGTTTTACCAAAAGGGAAAATAATTAACAGCCCTAATTTGGCTCCGTTCTCAAAATTTTGAATAAAAAAGCACCATAGCCTCGAAGTCCGGCTACCATGCTTCTTATTATAAAAAAATTGAAAAAAAAAAAGGAACCGTAGAATTTCAACTGAACGGACACAATCAGTTAAAAAGCCTCTGGTTGCTTTCGGGACAAGTGGAGGTGGTGCCATAAATTTAAAAATGTTGAAGGCCGAAAGCTTGTAACCAGTTAAACTAGTTAACTGGTTGCAAGTAATTCAAACTAACGGTTTAGATATTAGTGCGGTTTCCGAGATTGGTTCAGATTTAAGCATAAATCTTGATATTTAAAAGTAAAAAGCACCATAATGCAACCCTATTTGGGTACTTGTTACGTGTGTAGCTCATCATCTAACTATGATATTTTAGAGTGAAAGGCTAGTCGGCAATACGCTACTTCCAAGTTTAAGGTACATATGGTGTACATAGAACAGCTACTACCACAAAAGGAAGAGTTATATCCTTTAAAGACTTGTAGCCATAGAAGTGTGTATTAGTAAAGTAAGAGGAGGATTTGTAATGTACCTATATTGAGGGATGTAATATTTGCCCCTAAACTGAACGGATATTTCCCATTTTTTAAATTATCGTGGCATCTTCTTCTTAATCATATTAATATTTGATTATTTCCCATTTTTCCTCTAAGTTATGAGTTACGGATATTTCCTTGCATGCTGCCGATATAAAAGCTGTGGTTGGTCTTTAAACTCAATCAACCTGGACTAGAAAGTGCAGGATCTCTTTTAGTGAAGTGCAGCATATTTAAAAGAAGTAATTTTAATAAACTTTTTAAAGTTCAGTGCTGTGATTTAACAACATATCCGTTATGTGAGTTGGAAAAAAAAACTCTTTGAATAGTTCTGGTTGGATAAGTTTAAACTGTGACTGATAAGGTCAGCAGCATATTTTCCAACCGGTCATATAAGTTTGATGGCAAGCTACACACTTGACTAGATTTGCCTTAGCCTAGAATTTGACACTAGTTTCTAGAGGGTTCATGTCAGGCTAAAAGCTGGTTGCAGAATTTGCTCAATCTTTCCAATGGAGATTTCTCAACTTTGATTCACACTTTAAAGTGGATCAAATATTTGTTGCAAAAAGGCTTGGGGCGATGATGACAATGATGATGAATAATTTTCAATATTGCTGAATCAACTTGAGTACTGATTTTTAAACTATATTTTATGAAGATTCTAATTATCAATTGCAAATGGTCCATGTCAAACACCAACTTTGCCATTTGAAATTGCATTAACAAAGAAACCATGAATTTATAATATTTTCAAGAAAAAGTGCCTTCTGATATCATGGAAATTCACCAGGGAAACAGCATCAAGAAGTGAATTTTGAAATTTACTTCTAAACATATCTCAGTAAAATCTGAATGATGATTACCCATAAATTTAGCTTTTTTCAAAAAGACAATGTTTTTAATAGTTTGGATTCAATTAATTTCCGATCAATCCTCAACTTTTGCCAACATATGATTTTTTTAAATCCCTGGTGAATTAATCTGAATACCAGTTATGTAGCAGTTCTTTGCGAAGCTTCTAATAATTCACCACAAAAGAGGGATGACAAATTATGGAAATTCTCTTATTATTGTCTATATGTAGTTGATCAGTAACGAAAAAGTATAAATACATGATGATGCTACTAGCAGACAAACATAATTCACAGTTCAGCATTATGCAAATTTGGAGACTGGTTCTTTAACTTTGTGGCCAAGGTTCAGACATTTACTAATGTGGACAAGTGAAAGACAATGGAATTGTCACAAGCCTTTAAGCAAGTTCAGCCTTCTAATGAAGAGGACAAGGTCATATTGAGGTGGAACACATCTGGTTTGTTTTCTACAACGAGTTATAATGACTTCTTCAAGGCGGGAGGAGCCCTTTCTCCTTTTAAAGATGCAATTTGGAAGAGTTCCTTCCCTGAGAAGATTAGGATTTTGTGTGGCTTCTATTAAACAACAGACTACTCATGGCTGATAACGTAACTAAATGAACATGGAATCATCCCACTGCTTATGTTTTATGCAGAAGAGAGGAGGAAATGGCTGTCCATGGTTTCTAATGTTTTTCTTTCCAACAGCATGCTGAAACTTAGAGTTCTTCCTAATGAGATAGAGGACTAGTGAAGGAAGAAGAAGCTAAGTTCAGCATGGTGGAAAAGATGGAATATGATGGCATGACTATCATTTGGATAATTTGGTTAGAAAGAAACTGTTGAATTTTGGGTATCACTGATCTCATTAGAAAGCTTAAGAGGATTCCTAGGTCATGGCACAGTCTGGCGGTTAACAAGGATTCTAGAGCTGCAGGATATTCTTGAGAAAGATTAGAGTGGAAGGAATTCCTGCAGTCTGACTTTGCTTCTAGCTTTTTTTTCTGTTTCAGTTGTTGTAAATCCTTCCTTCTCTTCCCTTTTCTTGCAACTACTCCTTAATTACTCATCAATAAATTTCTTTAGGCACCTAACGCCCATTGTTCCCTCAAAAAACATATATATGATGATGCAAGTTAAGATGTGCATTCTATTTTTTTTTTTCTACATTGTGCCTTTATAATCATGAAAAGTTAGCATTCCTAGAAGTCTACAAAACAACAGTCATCTCTGATCAGCTGAGAGCCAGAAATGTAATTTCACAAACAAGAAGCAACAACAGACCTTACAGAATAAGTTTCTCAAAAGATTTCCTGGGAACGTGCAATGCAACAACTGTTGCCCACCAAAATAACAAATCCCCACAACCGTTTCATCTCCAACAATAATAAAAGCCCAACCCTTGAAATTATTAAAAAACTCAATGTTTCAAACCAAAAACGTAGGGAAACAAATGCCTCCTCAAAATTCGATTTTTTTTTTTTTTTGCTCAGCCTATTCATCATTCATCCATATAATGAAAACAATGGCGATAGCAATAGCAATAACAATAATAATAAAAGTTCTCTCCTTTTTTTCATCATTAATTACGACGGCAAGAAATCCGTTGAGTAATAGAAGCCCTAATGAAGTAAAATCCAAGCAGAGAAAGGGTACCAGGGAGGGAACTCCGGAGGACTGAGACACAGGGAGACCTCTTCGCCGCAACGCCATGGGTGTGCGAGTGTGAGGAGCCTCGGAGGAGGAGAAGAGGGGATTGGGGGCTGGTGAGCTCGGAGTATCTCAGGCCAAGCAAGCCACCTCTCAAAGCAAGGTCCACGGCCATGATTGCTCTCACGAAGCTCTCCTAGTAGAAGAACCAGTGACCGTTATCCCTAGTCCGCCATACGCTACCGAGATTCCAGCAGGGATGGATGGCAAGATATCGTCTCCGCCAAAAGCTTTAAAATATCTCCAATCGGTGCCGCTTCGAGGATAAGATAGAAGACAAAGTTTTATGCATCTCCTGAGGAGAGCGCTTTTGTTACTTCTCTTATCAAATACTTATTTTTCTATTTTCCTTTTAAAAGTTAAAAAAAAATATTTTTTAAAACAATACTAAACATGCCTTGATTGACCGACTTCTAAATGGATTTGTTAATTAATCCTTCTTCCTTCAAGGAAGGCAATGAAGTCCTTTTTCTACTGGGATTGAAAATTCTGTATTTTATATATCTATACAATGAAATCCTTAGGTTTTTGAAATAGTATAATATAAAAAAAAGCTCTTCGAATAATTACTATTTGATTTGACTTGAAAAGGGTTATACACATATTAGAACAGGATGTTTGAACATTTTTTTAAGTTAAATCAAGCCTAGTCTGTTCAATATCAATCAAGTTACTTGGTAACGCAGCATTCAATTTTTAGACTTCTAAACTTGATTGGAGGTCCTATTATGAATTTTAGACCGTGTATATTGCATAAAGGTTAGTCACAGGTAATGGCACTTAGTAAAGATAATATCTTGCTTAAGTTGGACATGTAATAGATGCAAAGGTATTTGATTAATTTTTTGGATTAGGTTAGGGGATCGTTTGGTAACCTAAATGAGATCATCATAGCTGATTTTAGATCACTATTTATCCTTATATTCGGATAGCCTGATCTTTATTATCATATCTGATGTATTATATCTTAGTAATTAAAAATCTCTAGTTATCGATAATTAACTCATTTGATATGCAGTAAGAATTTAAGATCATTGACTATATAATACCAAAACTATCTCTAATATTTTGCAGCTAATATGATATTTTACCATCATTCTATATTATTTATTATTATAATATTTAAATTAAAGTATAATATTATTTTTATAATATTCTATAATAATATGATATTAAAAACTAAATTATATTATACTTAAATTAAATTATAATATTATAACAATATTATATTGTAATCATATTATATTACAATTATTATTCTAATATAATAATTATAACATTATAATATTATTATATTTTAATTATGATTATATTATAATTTTATAACATAATAGTATTGTATTATATTATTATAATATAAATTTATAATATTATATTATATTATATTAATATGCAAATTATATTGGATGTCTTTTTTTTATAAATAAGGGACATTTTGGTCCCTTAATCTCATCATAAAATCATACGATGATCTTAGATACCCATTCTTAAGGATGGGTGTAAGATCATCTCGTTGGATGATAATTTAAGATCATTACCATATAAGATCATTCTTGTCGAAATAAATATGTTGATTTTGTTACCTCTATCTATATCATCAGTAATCCTAGGTGGATTATCTTATACCAAACATCTTCTAAAATGAATTTAACCAATTTTGCACCCTTAAAGTAGGGCATATTGAAATGGCATTACACTTGATATTGATTCGACTTGTAATAGGCTTTTATTTTATTTTAAAAGAATGGATTGGACAGTTAGAATTCTTATTAAAGATAAGTATGAAAATTTAAAATTAGAATTATATTAACAATTGGCCTTTCTTTTTGCTATGATAAAATCATAAATAGTGCTATTTGATTACAATTTAATGAGTAAACAGAAAACTTATTTTTGGCATAGTAGTAAGTTTAGTACTTGCAGACAAGAAGCTAGTAAAGCAAACTAAATCAAATACCTATTAAATATCAATACAACCATATTCACATCAATTTGTAATATGGACGTAGATATAGATATTAATTGGAAATAAATTTTATATCCATACATGTTTTAAATAGATACGAAGGAATATCAAATATTGGAAGTATAAATTAAATACAGATATAAGACATATGGTTAAATATTGTGGCCATAAAATCGAAGATATTACAAAACAGATGGTAAATTAAATCAATAATGTATTACTATAGTAATTTATTTTCTCTAAAAGTTGATAACCGTCATACAAAATTAAAAAAGATTATAAATTGAACTAAATGTTTAGATGTGTATCCATATCCATATCCATATCCATTGATGGATATCAATAACGACGTGGATATTAGTTGGATGTTAAAATTTATATCTATATTTAGATAGATTTAGATATAAAAATGGATCTACATGCATAACATCTGTTCTACATTCACTCCTATAAAAGTATTTTTTCTTTTAATAGGAGAGATGAAAAAATTAATTTGATAGCATCAAAATCTAAAATACTATAAATTTAATCATACGAAATAGAACATTCTTTTTACTTCTTATTGATTAGCATTGATGCTGGATTCAAGGATTGTTTTCTTGACTTAATTTTAGGGTTACTAAAGCTAAAAAAAATAAAAAAATTCAGGCTGGATCCTTTTTGTAAAGCTCAAAAATAATTTTAAGATAAGCTTGTGATAACCTAGATTATGAGATAACATAAAGAAATCGGTCATATCTGAATTGATAGCATTACTTATAATGGATCAAAATTTTACTATATCTAAACCAATGTCAGAATTTGGCATAAAGAGGAATGCTTGAGATTATTTGGGATCTTGGCTTAATATTATATGAAATGATATGTCAAAATCTTGGAAAATATAGTAATCTAAAATTAACTCATTTCTAATATATTGAATTAATACTCTCCAAAACTCATCATTTGCATGTACACTATTCAAATTATCTTTTTTTTTTTTCTCTAACCGGGGCAAACGCTTGGGGGGAGGGAGGGGGGCAATGATGCCTCCTCTTGTTAGTTTTTCAATTGGCAATATTAATAATTAACTATTTTACATATAAACAACTATATTACCTTTATGCATTAATTCCTCCAAAAAATTTATGCAAAAATATAGTTCTATATTATATAAATTAATTGTTAATTTTTTTTTTAGGATATCAATTCAAAAGGTAATAGTGTTATTGTATACTTAAAATTGTTATTTATTAGTATCATTAATAAAAAAATCTAACAAGAGAGTTGTTTTTATAGAAGTAAGATGATTTGATGGGTATAAATACAAACAATGATTTTCCTAGGATAAATATACAATAAGTCATATTTATAGGGTTATACATACTAAATTTTGATATTTAATGATTTTAATTTGGGATGATGAAACATTGATTAGGAGCTATAATTTTGATATTGATATCTATAACAATTGGGTATTAATTTTGTTATATTAATGAATGCCTAATAAACGAGACCCTTGCAACAACACTCTTATTTATAGAAAAGAGAGGAATGGGGTTCTTTTAATATTTCACTCCAAAAAAAGGCACTTGAAGTCCTAATTAGACTTAGCTAGAGAGGAGATAAGGAAGTGGAGGTGGCAAACATGCCACCTCTTACGAGTCCTTATTGGATTCCAACTTAAGAACTAGAGGGTGCTAACCACTTAGGATGGTTGCCTCATTCTAGAAGCATACAACCTTTAGTAGGCATTAAAAATAAAAGTACTAGCCACTTTTCCTTGTTGCCTAGCTTGCACTTGGATCCCATCCAAGCGACCTAAGACTAACCTAGGTGTAGTCTTGTTGGACTTGACCTAGCTCAATTTTTATATCTAGACTACTACTCTAGTTTAATTTCTTCTCTAATGAAATCCACATCTTTTGTGATCTAATATATGATAGATTAGTTAACTAGAATTTTATTCTAATTGATTAGAGAATAGATAACATATGCTATATGTGTTATTCGAATAGGTCAACTTGAATCCTTCACTAAAGATCTATTCTTTTAGTTCTACTTAGGCACACATTAGTTACATGGTCTAGTATAGGGTTATAGAGCCCATAATATATTTTGAACCTCTTGGTTAGTAGGATGAAACCATTTGATCCTTTGATCCTTTCATGAGCTATGTTCCATAATTCAGTTTCTTGTATCCTATTATAATCGTTAACTATAACACTATTAAATCTTTAGCCATATAGTTTCATTGCCAATTAGAATCTTAGATCATGTTAGACATTCTTTAGTGAAAACTATTTCAATAAATAGATTTTAAAAATAAATAAATATTATTAATAATAATTTAAAAATAGTTATTTTCATCAAATGTGTTCGACTGCTTTTTTATTTTAGTATGGGCACAATGCTTTTATAATGATTTTCATGTTAGACAGGCTGATATTCATTTGTATCTAATTCTAATAAACTATTATATTTCTTATCAAGTATAGAACTATCCTGCACTCGACTTAGAGGTTGAGGAGTTGTCATTTTGGGAAGTGTGCTTAGATGAAAGATTATTTGTTCGGTAATATAAAATTGGAATATGACTTTTGAATGTAAATTAGAGTGATTGTAAATTAGTATAGTGTGTTGATAGTAACAGATACTTTAATATAAAATAAAAGTTTACGATAACCTAATATTATTTGGATCTTTCTGTATGTTGAACTTTTATTTACTAAAGGGTTGAAATCTGCATAACATTATAAAATGCATTTATGTGAATTAATTGCAAGTAATTTTGAAGGCCTTATATATTTCTGGAGATTAACCCTCAAAAGAATATGCAGCCATGTCACATGCCCGGTTTTCGTGAGTATGGATGGGGCATGCCTGTTTATCTGCTTCTAAAGGATTGGTCTGCTAAAATCTTATCATCCAACAAATTCTTTCTTTTATTCTTGTTGTGCAAGATCTTTTCGGTAGCATTCGACAAGCACATGCCTTCACTGATCTCCTATATCCTCAACTAAGTTGTTCTCTATTTTCTTACGTTTTCAAAAAGCTCATAACATATTATCACTAATTGCATCGTTTAACTATTTGGAGATGTCTGCCAAAACCCCTGCTCATATATTTGTTTTCCCAAGTGCTTCATCTAGGCAACTCATTATTTGCTTTTTAAATGCAATCTTTTGAGTTGAATTGGGTTCATGTTGAGTTTGGATATCAACAACATTTATATAAAACCAAAACAACCAGAATTGATTTGTTTGGCAACTAGAAAAATAAAATTCCAACCCAAAGCAACCTAATCTAAGAATACTTATCAAAATCATCTCAGATGGATCAATGTCAGACAAGTTAGACTCAGCCTGAAATATTGTACATGAACTAGATAAAAATCAGTCAAATTCCAATTGGATGAGGCCTGAGCCTCACTTCTTAACCGATTACAAAACTTACTTGAATCAAAGTGCATGTATGCATTACCAAAGCATCCAAAATATCATTAATTGGTGCTCAACAAAAAGAGCAATCTCACACCACTACTCTCTGCTACTTTACATTAGCTAGCAACTGCATGGTGTCCAAGAGAATTGGCCACAATGACCATCCACTCAGATACATAAGCCATCAAAACTATGGCAGAGCTCTCAAGCTCCTCCTCATCCATGTCAAGGAGCTTTGCCTTTGCTTCATGCAAGATAAAAGAATTCCGACAGAGAGGGCAAGTGGCCTTCTTGTGCTCGAGCCATCGATCGAAGCAACTACCATGGAAGAGGTGCCTGCATCTTAGTTCTCTAATCTCTTCACCTTCCTCAATATTAGACAGGCAGAAGACACACTCTACTTGATCATTACTTCCTTCAGATGGACGCTTATGCTGGGCAATGCAAAGTTTGACATCACAAAGCATCAATGCCTGCTCCAAAGATGTAGCATGGCTGGAAGTTTGGGCACATCGACCGAAAAATCGATAGCCCGAACACCATGTTAAATGTGCTCTTGCTTGGAGCTGAATGTTGTTGCATCTCATAATGAGTCCACCAACTATGGCACAAATGATGAGAATTGGCAAGCTCAAACAAGATGGTAGGATGATGGAGATGAACAGAAGCAGCACTAGTTTTACAAATTCCATGTTCTTAGGACTAGAGAGAGAAAGAAGAGGGGAGGACATAGCATGTAGGATGGCGTTGGAGTAGATCCAGACATGGGGATTGGGAGGGACTTGTTTTATAGGCAAGACTATAGAGTATTCTCGAGTTTAAGAGGATGGGATCTGGGAGAATCTTGAGATTAGAGATGATAGGAACCCTGGCGGTCTCCCAATTCTCTCGGGCCCAGTCAAATAAGTCCCATTAAAGCAGCAACCACTCAGAGGCTTATCCTCTCTCATGTAAACCATAAATGTGATGGATTTCTCAGTCAAACATAGGAGTAGATATCCAATCCAGTATGGGCACCATACTTTGGTTCATTAATGTCATTCTTCTCATCTTGGAAAAAGCCAAGTTATTGAACCAAGAACACACACAGGGTCCATGCAAGTGAAAGAAATTTAATCTTACAAGACAAGGATGGCTGGTGTCTACGTTTAGGAGATGATTAATAATTAATTAAAAATATTGTTTTTGTTTTCAAGTCATGGTTGGATAACACTATACTCCAAAGATTTTGTTTAGGCAATAGTGGATCGACAACCCCTTTTCACTGTTTAGGTAAACTAGCAGGTGGCCCATGCACAGGAGAACTAACAAAAAAATATTGTGCCACCACAATGGAAGAAACTGAGAACGTATTAATATAGATATAAATAATGTTTAGCAAACAAGATTGTGTCAAAATTAAAAAGGTCGGATTTAGAAGATTTATGTGTAGAATTGATAATAGTTAGAAAGCTTAGCCTGTTCAGTTTTTATTTTGTTGTGACAAATTCCACGAACCATGCAACTGCCGCTAAAGTCAAGCATGATTGATCTAATAGAGCAAGTACATAATAATAGGCATGCAACAAAAACTCTCATATGATTTATTAAGCATTGGGAGTACTTAGTAATTAAGGTCAATAATAAAAAATTTCTCTAGTGCTCATGAGATTCTGGCTTCCTATAACAAGAATGAAAACAAAGAAGGCTAGAGGATTCTTTGGAAAATGGGTTTGTTAGCTTCATTTCCTTCTCTCTTTAGCCTCATTGACTCCATATGAATGAGTTGCTAAGCAAGTGGACCAAGTGCATGCAAGGCCGAAGGCAGGAGAATCCATTATTTCTAGTTCATTTTAGTCAATGATATACAATTTACAAGCATCTCGAAGTATTTTTCATATTTAAATATACATATAGAATCAAATAATTATACAAAACAGTTTAATTGTGGTGATCGCACTAAGTGCAGTAGAAGCAAAATTAATTGAATTCAATTCTAAGAACTTAATAGAAGATAATGACTGATGCTGACAAGAGAGGGATTTAAATTTAGTAGACAGGGAAAGATTGGAAAGCAAGCAAGGAGCACCAACCACATGTAAGCCTATCAACGGTTATGAGTGTATGGTGGTTTGAGTTTTTCAAACTACTTGCAGAATACGTTAATGCTTCAAATTTACTGAGAATGCGTAGGTCCCATCCATCTGAGATGGATGCGTAGAGGTGGACCAACTCAGCCCCATTTTTTCCAAGCTCAAATTTTTGGTCAATCACCGCAGGTCAAGGCGCGTTGTTAAAATTATTTTTTCAGTTATTTTCTTTAGTTTCTTGCTTTCAAAAATCTTTATAAAATCAAAAAATTATCTTATTTATCTTCCGCCATATTAGAGATCTCTAAATCTTATCCGGGATAAGAGAGGGCTTATTTGCATCCTGCCAGCTTTTTATCCCAGTAAATTTTACTCCATATAGTCTGTCTTTGGCTCTCCAGGAACCTTGGTCTATCGTTTCTAATTTAACTTGCCGGATAGGTGTGTGAGATCAAACGGGCAAATTTACTCTGTTAGTATTACAAGGACAAGGACTTTGCGTGGAGAACAGAGTGGAAGAGGTGGAAGGATGGGCGTGTTTTCAAAGAAAAAAGGCAACAAAAACATTGGACCAGACACCTGTGGATGATATTTTACCATTCGTTCGGTGTGAAGGTTGGCTTGTTTTACCCCATCATATGACCCGGTGCATAAGAAGCTTATCATCATACTTCGGAATAGAAATATTTTGTTCTCTTAGACTCCCACCCAAATCTTCCCAATAAAATACTGTGGCTTGTTACTGTTGGCAAATATGCAAATAGAGATATAGATCAGGACGTACCAAAATAATAAGTTGATGAATGGATCTTTATTATTTATAAAATAATAAAATATAAATAATTCAGTGCAATTAGGCAACCAAACTGATTCAGTTTTCACTTCTATTTGATATGAAAATAAGGTACAAATGATAGAGAACAAAAAGGATAAAGAAGATAAAGAAATTAAGTTAGAGATGTTACTCTTAAAAATATTTTAAATATTTTAATTTTAATTCTAAAAAGATCTTTGTAAATGCCATTAGCCTTTGTATTTATAATTATAATGTTTAGGTTGTTATTGTAAATAGGAACCGTTTGAAATTTTCAGCAACTTCTTTTATTTTGAAAACTACCAAAAACTTTTTGTCCAGTTATGTAAATTATCGAAAACTTTCTTAGCTTATAGTGACTCTCACTGGGCTCTACAATTCAAAATCTCTTTGATCTTCTACCGGTTTGGCTGACCAAAAGTTAATAACTACTTATAGTGACTAAAGATGGCCGTCTTTAGTAACTCAAAGTCATTAATAAGTTTCTAATCTAACATTTTTTTTATTTTATTTTTGGGAGGCTTAAATATAATGCTAATAGTTACCCTCCAAGCTCTAGAATGGGAAGTTATCTAGGAGGGCATTAGGTGTAATTATCCATCTTCCCTGTTCCAATACACTAGCTACTTTTCACATGGATCTAGGAGTAGACCATGGGTTTGAAAATAGTAATGCTCATTTGAAACTATTTAGTGGAGGATAAAAATTCTATTATCTCAATCCAGATTTATAACAATAGCAATAAGATTTTAATCCTATCAAAAAAAAAAATAATAATCTTAAATTAATTGAAGTGAATCTTTTTTAGTTATATTTTCTGTAAGATGTAAAGATTTTAAATTTTTTAATAATCTTTTATTCTTATACAAATTAAATCTCTTCTTTGCACTGATGTATGTGTAGGCCTATATTATAAATATAGAAACTATTTAAGTTAATTTTCTTATAGTCCATCCTTAATATCTCAATCTAAAATTTTTCTTGTATATTCTTCTTGTATTTATGTGCTTAAGATTTAGATTGTTCTTGTAGTATTTATGTCCTGGGGATCAGAAAGTTTCATGCTTGTTAGGAATTTGAAGATTTTGCACGGCTGTGAATGACACGAAGTTCAGTCGTGTTTTTCTCCACTCTGCTACTGCTTCCTTTATTTTGCGTGCCTTGGAGGTGACAACAGTCGACTGCTTGAATAGCATGGTTGCATTCATTTTTGCTGCCGTTTTGAGCACTTGGCGCTTGTCTTGCTAGCGCTCTCGCATGACGCTCGTTCCGCGCGCGAGCTCGGAGCAAGCGATGCCCGGACAGCGCTGTTAGCTTTTGAGATCTTGAAGCACATAAATCATAAGCAATCCAAGCCTGCCTTAAGAGAGCCCACATTCTAGTTTCCGTCCAATCTAAAGCCTTCCTAAGAAAAAAGCATGAACCCTTGAGCTTTTGAAGGCCTACTAAGAAAAATCGCTGGATTATACCCCTATATGATCCTGTTCATGATAGAAATTCTGATTGAATCGAATCATTGTACCTTAAGAATAATTCAAGTATAATCTATTTATACAAAGATAAAAAAATTAATTTTTAAGAAAAACTAGTTTTTAAGATAGTATCCAATACACTTTAATTCAAGCACGATTCTCTAACCTATTTTATTTTATATTTTTTGTTCTAAATTTTAAGTTTATTGAGTTTAAATGTTTAACAATTTTTATCCACTTCTTCCAATGGCCATGAACTAGTTTTCTTTCACTAGAAATTGCTAGAGAATTCTTTTCACTTTTAGTTATTGCAATGAAAAAAATTATTAATTGGTTTTTGTTTTTTTTAAAATAATGCTACAAAAAACCTATTTTTAGAAAAAATAAAAAACAATTTTCATTGCACTAAAATCCATGTAGAACAAGTAAAAAAAAATATAAAAAAGTTTTGATATTACAAAAAATTTAAGAAAATCTGTTTTCAAAAAATCTGAAATTTCAGAGTTTTGAAACAATGTAGAAAATTTAAATATTTGCTCTTTAAAATTCATACAAATTCTTAAAATTAAAGTTTTTGGAAAAAATAATTCCAATGCCCTAATAAATGTGCTGTTGTTAAGAGAAAAAAAGAAAAATTTAAATTTTGAATTACTACTTCACTATCCATGCAAAGTTAAATTTCAAATTTGAAATTTTAAAATAGTTTTTTAAAAAAATCTTAAAAAATTTTAAAATTTTGAAATTCAAATTTGAATTTAAATTAGCTAAGTTAATTTGTTTAGTAGTTATTCTTTGTTGCAAATAGTTTCTAGATTTAAATTATTATGTTTAAATTTTTTACATTTCAATTTTAAATCAAAATCTAGAAATTATCTAAAAGCCACTAATTTAAAAACTAAAATTATAAAGCTGAACCCTTCAAATTTGTGCTGTGCATAACAAATCAAGCAACGAACACTCTCATAAAATGGTTTCAAATGATCTTATGCAATCAAGCTCAAAATATTTAGTGAGCCTTTCTTTAAGAGATGGCAATGTTAACTAAAATACTAGCTTGCCACCACTTTAGGGTTATTCTCTGTAATAAAATTTCCTAATCCTAATCTAATTTTCAACCAAATTCTTCTAATCTGGTTGAAATTTCTTGCTCTTCAATATCAAAAATCCTTCAAGAAATAAATTTTCATTATAGACAAAATCTTAAGTGTCCTTTCCGATAACTTGTATAATGTTTACCTTTCCATCAAAACTGCCAAGGAGCTAGAGGATGTCCTTGAGGCTAAGTATGGGATAGATAATGTTAACTTGGATCGGTTTGTTATCTTAAAATTTTAAAAGTATGTAATGATCGATTTCAAATCCATTAATATTCAAATTCATAAATTCTAAGATCTTCTTAAAAAAGGCTAGATTGATCGACTGTAAATTTTCTGAAAGTTATAACGTTTAAGCCTTAACTAATGCCCTTCTATCTTTTTGGTCAATCTTTTTGTAAGAACTAAGTTATAAACAAAATGATTTGACTTTAACATAAGTTGTGTCCATGTGCAATGCATTGCTAATATACGTATTGGTAGAAGATGTTTCGTGTCCAACATAACTAGTTTGGCCCTACCGTGCCATTGGGGATGCTGAAAATTCTAAACCTTTTCTTTGTGTTTTCGAAATGCATGGGCAATGTATGCATTTTTTCACTGTATGTTCATTTGCAAATAGAGGGCCATTTTTTTTAGGCCCTTGATATTTGCCGCACGATCATTGATGCTGACGCATGCTAGACCTCAGGGATGGTTGGGGGGATCTGGATTTGAGCATCATCCTTTCATCCCTATGAACACCACTTGGCCTTGGTACTTGTTTGTGCTGGATATGAGGGAGCGAGGCTTCGAGTGCTACAACTCTGATTGGAGGTTCCGGATACACGACGAGGTGAGGCGAGGTGAGGCGATATGTAAACGTCCCATTCATATTTCGGCACTCCAATTACCAATCCATTGCACCAATCCATTGCTACATGTTAACCATTCACTAGGACACATGTGCAGGACTTTTTTTGTCAGATTCTGGCTATATGATCAAATTGGGCATGAGACCCCAGAGGTCCACATACGAGATGTCAGCAATTGCGCTTAGTGTTGATTGTAGGGTATTTGTGTGATACTCCAAAGTTAGTTTCATATTGAATGAAAAAGAGATGTGTCATGTGCTTATAATATTTGCTACTTGTTAACTTCCACTCAAGTTTTTGGGCCACGTGGTTTCGGCCCGCTAAAAGTTAATTGGGCTAGTGGGTGGGCTTGGAGCGTTACAAATGGTATCAAATTGAAAGTTGGTGGGCATGAGAAAAAGCTACCAATGACCCGACATGGTGGGCATGAGGAAGGGCTACTAATGATCTGACATGAGGAAAGCGCTACCCATGGGGCGGTGGTAAATCAATGACCCAACATGAGGAAAGAGCTACCCATGGGACGGAGGTAGAGTCCCACTATGGTATGAAGCCACGTTTGTAGCACCAATAACCCAACTCGGGGTAAATTCTGACTAGCTTGTGGCGTGACGTCCCATTATAAGGTGGAGAGATTGTGATACCCCAAGTTTAGTCCTATTGGATAGGAAAGAGATGTCATGTGCTTATAACTCAAGTTCATTTACTATCCACTTGAGTTTTTGGGCCACGTGATTTCGGCCCGCTAGAAGTTAAATATGCTAGCGGGTGGACTTGGGGCGTTATAGTTTGTTCTGCTATTTGTAAGGTGCTTAGCGAGGGGATATACGAGGGATCCTAAATTTGATAGCCTTGGGTCATGACACATCATTTTTCGTTGGTGGTGTAGATTGTGACAATTTTTAAAAGTAGAGTTCATAAATAGAGGAATGTAGAAAGTAGGATTAGTCTGTATTTTTTTTACAGAGAAGTGTTTATATACATGTATTTGTAAATTTGAATGTCAGTGTGTATAGACCATTTCAATTAATATAATAAAATTTTCAATGATTCTTGGTTTATTCTCCAAAAGTTTCAATAAGGGTTGTAATATATATATATATATTTTATTATAACATACTTTTTAGTGAATTTTACTTTATGAGTTAAAATTGTTATCCTTACATGTTCACTGCCTAATTTAAGCTGAACATGCATAACTAATATTGGAGTATAAAAAACCTCTTGTGGAATGCACAAAAAAAATAAAATGACCTGCTCACTGCCCAATTTGAACTGACCTCAGATAACCAGTGTGGAGCATAGAAAATGCCTCATGGAATACACAGAAAGACCTGCTCATTGCCCAATTTGAATTGAACAAACATGACCCACAATGGAGCACAAAAAACCCCTCCTGGAACACAAAAAGAATGGCTAGGTCACTAACCAATTTGACAGAACACACAAAACCTGCACTGGAGCATAGAAAACCAAAAAATGACTTATTGCCCAATTTGACCTGAACACATAACCTGCAGTGGAGCATACCTTCTTGACACAAAAAAAAAGCATGCTCACTGCCTAGTTTGAACTGAACACACATAATACCAAAACGAACCAAACACAAAATGAGTGGTCAAAAAATGGTGAGTATTAACTAAGACCAAAACCAACCAACCACCAACCAACCAAAATGAGGTTTTACCTAATGCTGTAGCTTTATGTCTTGAGTATGCAGTGGAAGGGTTGTTCCCCCATGAAATCTGATATTTATAGCTTTAGAGTACTACAATGCATAAGTGGCCATAAGAATAGCTATTTCTACAATTATGAAACATCCCAAAATCTCTTAAGACTTTGCAAATACAAAGATGATACCTTTGTCATTTCCCCAAGTTCCACATCTTGTTGGCTAAGTAGTAATTTACTATGAAATAAAGAATACCAAATGCTCATTTGAGCATGTTCCTCCAACATCTTGTTGTGCATTTGATGTAGGCATGGCAACTATGAAATGGAGGAAATTGGAACTGATAGATCTATCAGTAAGGGATTCTCATTCAACGCATGAAGCATTAAGATGCACACATGTTAGGCTTCTGTGTTCAAGATCTTGCAGCTGATAGGCCAACTTTACAACACAGAGGAGCTGTAGTGGCTCTGACTCAGCGATAAATAACTCTGAAGTTAATATCCATAATGATGCGACAATCACCACGAGTGTGAGAAAGTAAAATGTTGTCCATCACTTGCGGTGTATAAATAACTATTGTGATTGCCTTGTATCATTCATAGCTTAATTTGAAATTTGAACTTAAAAAGCTTCAGTGAGTTACAAGGGGAGCATCGATAAATGTCCTTATAATAAGTGATCACACCACAATGATTCCTATAGCTTGTATCTCACTCAAGTTGTCAATGGATGAACCGGCCCAAAATTGACCCAAAATCATAAAATAACGGTGCCTGACCCAATTTATTCTTGGTCCCCCATGCTTAGATACACTGGGCATGCGCTTGATTATTCAAATGAACATAGTAAATCCGCAGTAGAACACAGTAAACCTCATCCCTGGCTCCTCCTATCTAAAATGAGCTGAACACAGTAAACCTCCCATGGAATGTAGTTATCTCCTATGCTGGTTAACCCTGAAACTTATATCCAATTTGAGTAGAACACAATAAACCCGCATTGGAACAGAGTAAACCTCCCATGATAAATGGTTATCTTTGGACTCCCCTTCCCATCCAATTTGAACTGAACACAGTAAAGCTGGCATTGGAGTAGAAGTAAACTTTTTGTCGTACACAGCAATATATCTGGCCTGCTTCTGTCCAATTTGAACTGAAAAACAATAAACCCTTAGGGGAACACAATAAAACCTCCCATGGAACACTGTTATCTCTCATAGCTCCTCCCATTCAATTTGAACGGAACATAGTTATCTTGGGCTCTCTTCTGTCCCATTTGAACTAAACATAATAAAAACCCCAACGGATCATAGCTAAACCTCCTCTAGAGACACGATTATCTTTAGCCCCCTCCTATTAGGGCCGGAAGTTTGGCTCGACGTTTTGAATTATATTTTTATATAATGGCTTGGCCCAAGCTCCAACCCAGAGAGCAACTTTTTACATTGTATTCAATGCAACCTTGCTTGCCTACATAAATTTGATCAGTAAAAAGGCTGCCTGCTACGAAATTTAGATTTTAAGCACCCAAGTTTAGATTTCTCGCGTAGAATATCCCACTATATTTGGTAGAGACCTCTCTCATGTTCTTTCTTAAAAATGAAAACCCCTACGTTTCTCCTCTCCCAAAATAAAAAGCTGCTTGGGCCTCTCCATCTGAGCCTCCTTGCTGTCACCGACCCCACGCTCCACCCGTCCTCCATCCGACGTCCTCTTTTGGTTCCTCTCTCTCTCTCTCTCTCTCTCTCTCTCTCTCTCATGGCCCAAAAACTTAGACCTTTCCTTTTTTGATATTTTAGAATTCTTCTCTCTTGCATTGGTTCGTGTTTCTTTGAGATTAAGAGGTCCAGCTAGTGATACGAGTCTTTATTTGCTATGCGCCAAAATAGAGTTTATCTTTTTTTTTTCTTTTTTGGCATCTACATCTCTTTTCCTATTTCTAAATTTTGCCCGCCTGCAAAAATTTTTCTTTTTATCTCTTCACATTTATTTTTTTTAAATTTAATTTTCATAAATATAGGTTTCTTGGAGTTCTTGATCAATGGGTATTAATGGGTTAGTTATGATAAAATCAAGTTTCTCAAGGTCTTGGTGGCATTAGTTACGGCACTTATATTTACGTTATCTTTTTGCATCAATTTTTGATCCTTTTGTTTGACTAAAATTGGATTTTTTTTGGGAGCTCTGACTTGTTGAGTGTGAGTTTTTTTTATTATTATAAATTATTTTTAAAAGTATTGTAATATAATATATATCATATTATAATAATATTAAAATATATCATATTATAGTATTATAGTATAGTATAAGAAAATATAATAACATTTCTAATATAATAATAATTATAACAAAAAATTATTATAATATATTATTTTACTATTTTTAAAAATTATATTATAATATATTATTAAAAATATGATCATTATCACCTAATAATATAATATCATATTATTGTGGCATATAATAGTAATAATATAAAATTATACCATTATATAGGATAATAATATTATATTTTTTTATCCTACATTATAATATTTTTATAATATTATTATATTATCTTATTTTGCACTACATAATATATTATAATTATAATAATATTTTTATACAATTATAATATATATATTTTATTTATAATATATTATATTACATTATATTATTATAGTTATATTACATATTATAATATTATAATATTAAATATTATTGTTTTTCGTAATTCGAATCTATGATCTTTAAGTTTGAAAATAGCTTTTCGATATTTGACAAGTAGATTTTTTGAGAAAAGTTTTAAATTGAAACTTTTCCAAACTAGATCTTTTAACAACTTTTGATGAAGATAAAAAATATTTTTAAAAATTTTACCGAAGATACCATAAAATCATTCAAAAGTACTTTTAAGACCTAAAAGTACTTTTAGATCCTCTGAAAGCTCAACCAAATGGTGTAAGCATAAAAAAAATGATGAAATTATGGAAGATCACCTTATACCTACATTTTGACAAAGGCATATATACACTATTACGTGTAGATGTCAAACACTCCAATATAGAGCCATTTGTGCAATTTAGTAGCAGGTTCAAAGGCTACTGCTTGCTTCGTCAGAACCCATAAAGCCAAATTCTCAATATCAAGCATGGAGGAAAATAGTCATTCAAATGAGCAATTTGTATCATTAATGTTCTCTTTACAGATGATGCACGATTATATTTTTGATACAAATGAGCAATTTGTATTATATTCTCATTGCATTGATAGAAAGCCTCCATTTCCTATGATACCAAGCGTTGGTTATTGTCATATTTGATATGAAGTGTCAGTTTCAATCAAGATGATGCAAGGTATTGATTTCACTTATTAATCAAGAAATCATTAGTTCTAACTTATTTATAAACTAGGATGCAACAGCAGATTCAATTGGGCTAATAAAAGGTACTTATTTTTCTATTGACTGGTGTAAAGTCGAAAGGAATATCATCTTTTTAATATGAAGGCGATGCAAAGTAACGGCTTAATTGTGTGACAATCAATCCCTATTTAGAGTGAATACCATGTCAACATTAAGTAGCTGGTATAAAATGTCTGTCTCTCCATAATAAATTTGCAAGGTTTATCAATCCTATTTGTTATAATAGGTGTTAAATTAATGAGAGTCCGATGCAATCCAGCACTCTTGGCTTGTAACAAATACGAAGGTATCAATTTTAATGCCCAATTGAAGTGCAAGTATAATTTTAAGTTCTTAACTACTTAACGTATCAGTTTGAGGTTCTATTTTTTAGCGTTGATACAAGCTATCAATCTTCTAGCATACAAGATGCCAGTTATTTTGGAGATCTAATCAAGCTAATTAATATAAACATTGGTTGGCTCCTGAAGCTCTGGCTTAGCTGAAGAAAACTGTCAAGTTATCCATTACAAGGCATCTGCTATCTGTGAAAC